>JBBYHO010000016.1:5917678-5940652 GCA_038382025.1 Adansonia gregorii | reverse complement strand
TTTTATCAATGAATCTTGTACAATCATTAAGTCTCTTTATTAGGCCACTAACTCCGTATACTTCGCCGTTAAATATAGTATTTCTCCGAAGAATGTTAGAGACTTAATTTTTAATAGATTAAATTCTAAATACTTTAAATATATATATAAAAAAATTGTATTAGCTAATAAATAAATATTCTTAAGTAATTACAACATTTATCAATAGTTAACCCATGCTTCATATGATAAATTTGTATTTGATGTAACGTTAAGAAGTAGATTTTTAGATTGTTAGTTAATTATATTATAACATTTCATTAATAAATAATTTTAAAATTTTAAAAAATAAATACAAAGAATTATATTTTTTAATATGTAATATTATTTGATTCAATATTTATATATAAATTTATGCATTAAAATGCATCAAATATAAATTTTAATATAGAAAGTGCTAATAATAATAATAATAATAATAATAATTAAAGTTTGAGAACATAAATAAGTTTTAATTTTGGAGACACACTTATAAAACATAATATAAAAGATAATATAATAACAAAATATAAAATTATAAAAAAATTAATATAATATAAATTATTAATATTTAAAAAAATTATATAATATAAAAATAATAAAAATAAAAAATCCACCATTGTTAGATCTATAAGAAACTAAAGTAGAGGCCGTTATTTGTATGTACATGTTATGTCCACTAATTAAGTATTTGACGTAAAGCTATAGCAGTAGTTTAAATGACAAAATAATAATGATGACGAAGCTGTAAACGACAAAGAAGTGAAAGGAGCTTTGGTACGTGTCATTAATCACCGATTTTGGTAGAGGAGTGATTGCACTTGTACAAAAGCTAGGCCCTTCCCTTCCCTACGCCTGAGTCCTAAGTAGACCTCATTCAAAATTTTTTTTTTCCTCCTACGTGAGCCTGGAACGGAGAGTTAAATTGGTTTAAAAATTTATATTATTATTTAAAATAATATTAAAAATATTTTATATTAATATTTATAATTAAATTAAATAAAAATAATTTTTATATGATTAAATTAATTTTAACAGATCGGATTTATCCGATGGGAGTGTTCATTAAAGGGGCTCGTCCTTAGACCTTACCCACATATATTTGTTTTGCCTTCCACAGGTAATTGCCTGATTATTCGATCCTTTATCTTATCGTTCTTTCGCGACTGCCAATAAATGGGAAATCGATTTTGATCACCGGCTTACGTAAAAAATGCTTCTTATAATTAAAGAAAATGTTTGCTCAATTTCTATCTTCCATATAAAAAATATAATTTATGTACATTTATTTATAATATAATTTCATATAAGATTTCCATTTATGAATGTAATTGTATCTCTTTGAATATTAAATTTAATGATAAAGAATTAGTGGGATCATGTTTGGACCCATTCAATGAAATAATAATTTTATGAAAATAAAATTAAATAGATATTTAGTGTTTGAGTTCACGAAGTGGAATAATAATTTCGACATTTTTCTCAAATTTGATTAATTGGAATCCTATAGTGGAAGAGAAAATGATAAAAGTACCCTTAAATTAAAATTTTTCAAGAGATATGTCTCAAATAAATAAATGTTCAGCAAATAATAGTAATATATACAATAAAGTAACCAAAAAAAACGAGTAATGTTCATTATTTATATTTTCAAAATTAGAAAACATTGATTAAAGAAAACAGTCGACTGATCACCGGATCTCAAATCCGACTTATTTTGACTTAGCGACTGTCATTCAGGCTAAATGACTTTTGGGTATAGCAAGGTACTTGAGGTAATCAACTTTAATAGGCATTTAATTTAGTTGAGACCTCACGGACATAGTACTATAATGCAATGTGGCATGAACAAGAACATGGTCGGATTAAAAATTATACATTTATTTTATTTTATTTTTGGTCGGCATAGCTTTTTTTTTTTAATTTTAATTTACAAAAGAAATGGGGAAATTAAGACGAAACTAGATCTGTTTTTGACAATAACAAAAGGGAAACAATCAATTATCCAAAGAAGAGCAAAAAAAAAAAAAAAAAAACAAATAAAAGGCAAGAAAAATGATGAGAGAGAGAGAGAGAGACATGGATGGATAATTTAATGATCTATCACTTCGATTTGTTTTTTTTTCCTTTCATCTTTTTCGGGGAAATATTATTTTCTCCACGGCTCATTGATTTCTTTTCGTCGTTTTGCTCCTTCAAGCCAATTTTTGCACTTTCATTATTACAACAATTTACTTTTACAAAATTCTTCAATACATTATTCGATAAGCACTTAGTGGAGTTTTCATAAGTGTAAAATTTTAAAATTTTTATATTATTTAATATTTAAAATATTAAATATGTATATAAATTTTAATATATTAATAATTTATAATATATAAATTTATTAATATATTAATATATTTATATTATATTTATATATTATTTTTATCATATAATTATATTATATTCGAATAAAAAAATAATTTTACTAAACCAAAAACACAATGATGAAACTCGATGTTGATTAATAATAATATGTTAACAAATTAAACCTTAATCATCGCTATTCACGTGTTCTAATCCAACAAAAGCAAATCCAAGGCAAATCAACGTTGTTTTAACCCTTATTAATTATCGCAAATTTTGTCCAGTAATTTAAAAAATTAAAAATATTAATTAAACATAGTAATCATCTAAAGCATTTTTGTTTTAGTTTAAGTTGTGCGCCATTTTATATCGAAGCAATGAAACATTAACATGCTAAAGATTTTATCTAGTAGATTCGGTCGGAGTTATTATGTCCACTGCAAATCCGCTAGTAGTTTTTATTGGATTAGATTAGATTTGTCTTTCCCTTTGGATGGTGAAGATGATGGGATTCTATTTCAACCGAGAAAAAAGTTCAACTAGACAACTTGTCAATACTTTAGATGTAAATATCTCTTTTCTGAATCCTAATCAAAGTAGATAGTTTACTATAAATTTATACCATTTTATGAATGGAAGTCGAAACTTCATTTTTACCATTAATTAAAGTAATTTATGCATACACTAATTTATTAATTTTTTATATTATTTTTAAAAGATAAAATCTTTTAAATCTCAATATATATATTTTATTTTTAAGTCACATCTTTCATGCACGTATTTTACAACTAATTGATAAAAAACAATAGAAGTATACATTTTCTAATTAATTGATCTGTGTAATTTATTAGTATACATATATCCATTAGAATGAATACCAAAAACCAATTGATAATAATTCTGGAAAGATGGTTGATATATTTAGGTGAAAAACAATACTCTTTTCGCTTTTACCTTAGCCAATTTGGGCATTGACTACTACTTAGAAGTAATAATGAACAGATAAGACAAACCCATATAACGATTTAGATTCATAATAGAAATTCGTATGCCTATACAACGCAGGCTCAGTAAATATTTCAAGTACCATCAATAAATTAACTTGTGAAACCCACCTCCTGTAATGGCACAACAATTCTTTTCAATTTTTTTCCTCACGTTTTCCCCTTTGGATTGGCATCCATGTGCGTCCCCTACTGATAATCTTCCATTTTAGTGTATAGTATTCCCGTTTTCTAAAGTATTTTGTATCGAAAGTGAGAGATTTAAGGGATGCGAGGCAAAGTTTTATGTACTGGTAAAAGTAGTTAAGTACAATCATGTCCAGCTTTAAGGGCATTAAAACCTGGAAAGAATCTACCAACTTGTGTTACACAAACAGCATCAATCACTCAAAAATTTGTGAAACTTATTCTAAACCGACTGCAAGGGGGTTGGGCAAGGGTACTGCCTGCTCCCCCCACATCTCGGCTATTTCAAGGGACAAGCGCCCATCCACACGACACCCATTAATGCCCTTTGGAAACTCTCGGCTTCCCCAGCTTTTGGGCAAAAAAGATCTTATTAGTTAATAAGATATTTTTTAAGTTTTTAATTTAAAACTTTACCGCCACACTTGATATCTTAATAAGATACCGACTAAACATCCTTTTAATCTTCCTTAAATTTGGTAACAAGTACAGTTTTTAAGAGGAGACTCTGCCATTAACTAGTAATTAATGGACATCATCTGGGCGAATAAAACGAGACCTCGGAAAGCATTAGAATCTTTATTAATACTGTTTGGTTGAAATTTAACGCATACTATATAAATATTTTAAAATTAATATAATATATACATATCAAAAATTAAATAAAATAAATAAAAAATTATAAATATAATATTATTATATTTATAAGCAACTACAGTGGAGGCGGTTTAATCTATTGTGATTTATGTCTATTAATTAAGTATTTGACGTAAAGGTACGGCAGTAGTTGAATGGCACAATGCATTAATAATAATCAGGCAGCTGTAAAGGACGAAGCAGTGAAAGGGGCTTTTGTCCATTCCAGTGGTCACCCATTTTCAGGGGAGTGATTGTTCTTTAACCCTTTCCTCATTGCTGCCTTGCTTGCCTCTCCTCTGTAAACCCATAAATTTACCATCTTCGCCCTCTTACGCCCCCCCCTCTTTGCTTCCCTTTCTTTTTTTTTTTTTGGGAGATTTTGGCCCTTTTCGATATATATATATATACATATGTATATATATATATATATCTGGGTTTTGGTATTGGTTTTCTTTAGTAGCTTGGAGTTTGAGAAAAGGGGTGGAAGAGGATAAGGAAGCAGGAGCAATTCATGTGTCTGTCGTTGTCGTCGTCGTCTCAGTCCAATGTTTATTAAGCTCTGTCCTTGGCTTCTTGTGTTGATTTTGCGAGTTGTCATTTCAGAATTTTAAGCATAGTGAACAATTTTTTTTTTCTTTTGTGTAAGTCTCAAAAATTTCATTTTAAAAATAGTCATTTCTTCAACTTTGCTCTCAGTTTTTGGTTTGCTTTGGTTTTATTCCGCTAAGAGAGACACAAAGAGAGAAAGACAATAACTTTATAGTTGGTATGTGGTATGGGCAGCTTCACAGCCACAACTCACAAGGATCTTGTGCCAGCTTCTTGAGTTTTTTTGAAGGGGTTTTCCTGTAGGTATTTTGGAGAAAAGAACAAACATGAAGTTTATGAAGCTTGGGTCGAAACCTGATGCCTTCCAAGCAGATGGCAAATGCATCCGGTAAGATGGGTTTCAATCACATTCTTTTTCTTTTACAACTAACCAATGCAAAATTTCTTCTTTCAAAATTTTCCTTAGCAATCTGTTTTCTGCAGTGGATTTGGTTTTGTTTCGCTTCACACTTTGGTTTCTGTTACACTGGCTGCTCCAGACATGTTTAACTCTCAGTTTTGGTGTTTTCGTTTAGTTTTCTATTATGCAAGTTAGTCCGTACGGTTTATGAGATGCAAGCTTCGCTCTAGTCTCGTCGTTTTTCTATTGTGTTGATTTTTCTTTCTTTCCTTCTTTTTTTTAATTTTACGAGAAAAAGGAAACTTTCAGTGGTTAATCATACGATTGGAAAAGTCACAACTTTAACAAGTAATTCTTTTTCTCTTGATTTTCTTTTGTCTTGGTAACAGATTAACCACATGGTTGTCTTTCCTTACAATTATTATTCTTTTATTGTTTTTTTTTGTGGGGGAATTAAGAGTGAAAAAAAGACATGGGGGTGTCTTGAATGTGGTCCAGCTGTTGAACCTGCCCTCTTTTTCACGAGTTAGTGGTCCAATTGTGGCAAAGGCATATTGGGAACAGGCCTTTAATCATGGTTGTAAGAATCTCTTCCTGTAATCAACAGCATGTTCTGCCAAACATCAGGCATTTCCCATCTCCCAACGAGGAGCGAGATTGGATTTTACACAATAATAAAAAGTTCAAAAGCCTCTTCCACTGACAACGAATTCTCATAACCGAATCAGTTTACCATTGTCTTGCTATGGGCAGAGTAAGTAGGAATGATCTATTCTAGTGCCCTGGATGTGTCAGTTTGTTGCTTGAACTATTTACCGATGTGGGGTGCTTACATTCTTTGACTTGCTGATTAATAAGACCCAATTAATGAAATTTGCAATTTTGTGTAGTTGTGAAACAGGTATTTTTACATTCAGATTTCAACTTTTTAAGATGACACGACTGATTTAAACATGGAAATTGAAGTAGACTTGAGAGTTATAACAAGGAAATTTGTCTTTTTTTGGTCATCATGGGCAATGTTTAGTTGCATCATGAAATGAAATGTCAGTAGATGCGGCTTGTTTATTTGTTTGCTATTGACAAGATTGCGAGATTCTAATGTGTTTCTAGGCAGTTGTGGCCTGAGTCCTTTTGTAAAGTGTTTCAGTCGAGGTTTTACATAATCTCTTTATGCAAAAGTAAAGACGTAACTGAATAATTAAAAACTAAAAAACCTAAATTAATCTTTAATAACAGTGAAAATGGTTATCTGGATTTTGAGGTTGTCAAGCCATTTCTGGGCATCTGGTTTGTTACACCCGTTATTCATGTTTTAGAAGGCTAATACTTATACCTAAAAGCCGGAAAGCTGGTTGAGAAGACGGCATCTGGTATCCTACAAAGTTTAAATTTCAAGTCCATTGACCATATGGGTAAGAGTTTTCTCTGTTCTAATGTAATTTGGCAAGCGAGCAATAACATTGATTCTTTACCTAGAGCCAACGTGGCAAAACTGGCTATTGGTTTGTTCTTTTTCATTCTTTGAGGTTATTATTTTCCTATGTATGCAATTTCTTTTGTGTTTCTTTTGAGGGGAAAGAGGGGTTAAGTTTATACTGTTCTCTCGATGTGTTTAGGTTTAAGTTTTCGCTCGTTGCGGTCTTAACGTAAACTATCTGTTGATGCAGGTATTTCACATCTGATTTGGCAACAGATGTCACCATTAACATTGGCGAAGTTAAGTTCTACCTTCACAAGGTATGCTCAATTCCTTCTAAATTTTTATACCTCTCCTTAAGACATATGAATTGTAAATTCTGAAATCATAGCTTATTTTTCGTATTTGGTTCATGTTGCAATAGTTTTCTTTCTATATTTCATTTAAAATTCATGAAGATTTTAAAAGTACTTAAATAACTATTCAACTGACTTTTTCGTCTAAAAATATGTTGTTATTACTACCATTTTTATGGGTAGACGTAATGTGATATTGTGGAATCTTGCAGATTATAGTCAATTATTGCCTTCTATAGTTAGATGGCTCTTGGCTATAATAGATGCCCTAGTGGAGTGCAGATGAATCTTTTTCTTTTACTTTGATTTTTCTCTCAGCCAAACTAAACTGCTATATTTATGAATTTTTGGAATGCTCTGCCTGTGGGGAGAAGCTCCTTAACTATAGTTGTTAATTATATATGTTTTATGTGCATTTGCAGTTCCCTCTATTGTCTAAGAGCAATCGCTTGCAAAAAGTAGTGCTGAAAGCCAGTGAAGAGTACTGTGATGAAATTAATATGGTTGATTTTCCCGGTGGGCCAAAAGCGTTTGAAATTTGTGCAAAATTTTGCTATGGGATGACTGTTACCTTAAATGCTTACAATGTTGTGGCTGCTCGTTGTGCGTCTGAATACCTGGAGATGACTGAGGATGTTGATCGAGGTAACCTAATTTTTAAAATTGAAGTGTTTCTTAATTCTAGTATATTCCGTAGCTGGAAAGATTCCATCATTGTTCTACAAACCACCAAATCTCTTCTACCATGGTCTGAAAACCTGAAGATTGTTGGAAGATGCATTGATTCGATAGCATCTAAAACCTCTGTGGATCCAGCAAACATTACATGGTCCTACACTTATAATCGGAAGTTATCCGTGTCAGACAAAATAGTTGATGATGGTATGAAATTTCGGGAGAAGATTGAATCTGTTCCAAAGGATTGGTGGGTTGAAGATATATGCGAGCTAGAGATTGATCTCTACAAGCGAGTCATGACTGCTGTGAAGTCAAAGGGAAGGATGGATGGTGCAGTCATTGGTGAGGCACTGAAAACTTACGCTGTTAGATGGTTGCCAGATTCTGTTGACGCCTTGGTTTCTGATGTACATTCCTGGAGGAACAAATTACTGGTGGAAACAGTTGTGTGCTTATTGCCTTCGGATAAGGGTGTGGGTTGTTCGTGTATTTTCTTGTTGAAGCTGTTGAAAGTAGCCATCTTGGTTGGGGTGGATGATTCTGCAAAGGAAGATTTAGTGAAGAGGGTAAGTTTAAAGTTGCATGACGCTTCTGTCAAGGATTTATTAATCCCAGCACGGCCTCCCCAAACAACATTATATGATGTTGAGATGGTGCAGTCTATTATGGATCGGTATATGATGCATAGTCAAGATTTAGATGTTGCAAAGAACGAGATGGGTTCTACCTATTTTGTTGTAGGGCAGGGATCCTTGTTGAGTATTGGTAAACTGATTGATGGGTATCTTGAAGAAATCGCACGTGACCCAAATCTTTCCCTTGCCAGTTTCATTGACTTGTCCCGGTCTATACCTGAGTTTGCTAGACCAGTTCATGATGGACTCTATAAAGCCATTGACATATACCTAAAGGTAGGATTGTAGATTCTGTGTCAATTTCATTGATCTTCTCAAATTCTAGAATTATTTATCCCATCACATAATATATATGCATAAATTCTTTCAAAATATTTTCTGATGCCTAATGAAATTTGTCTTGTGAATGCTATGAATGCACATCTAGGCCACTTCCGTCAGTCCTTGGATAGGTTTACCACCATATGTGACCCTGCGACAGCATGTACAATTCTGCATCTTAAAGAACATCTCCAACATTATAACGTTGTAATCCCCAACTGCTTTATTAGTATTGCTGCTTTAGTTAGATTTTAGGAATGGATGGGTTGGGTGTAACGGAAAAGTTCAACTAGGGCCTTGCCATTTAGTAATACCATATTTCTTCATCTCTTCTTTCTGGAAATACAATAGGGTCACCTTTTAGTCAACTATTGAGAAGATACATTGCTTGTGTAATTTTCTTACTGCTTGAAGTAACGTGTGATCCGAAGTTTGGTTTGTTAGTGTGATTGATTGTGTCCCAGGTGTGAAATATATTTATTGAAATTATATTATTTAAAATTGTCCTGTCCTTAGATTGTACAGGATAATGTCCTATGGTCTACTAAATATAACAAAAATCTGTGTTGGTTTTCATAATGCCTGTGGCTAGCATATGATGAGAACCTGAAACCCTTTCACGAATGCAGTTGGACTGTGTAAAATGGGTTATTATTTCTGCAGGAGCATCCAAGCTTGATGAAGGCCGAAAGAAAGAAGTTGTGCAGCTTGATGGATGTCAAGAAACTGACAATGGATGCATCTATGCATGCTGCACAGAATGAGAGACTTCCACTGCGGGTCGTAGTGCAAGTCCTCTTCTTTGAGCAGGTTAGGGCTGCAGCAGGAGTTCAATCACTTAACAACAATCCTCGTGATACTTCCCATTCCTTGACTAACAGTGACGAAGATTGGGAGAAGACTGAAGCCGAAGATTGCAACTCCCTCAAGAAACAGATGAGTCAGATAAAAACAAAAGAGGATGAATTCCGAAAAAATAGTAAATTGGCCAAGAAGAATAGCAAAAACAGTAAAAGTGGCATGCAACTACAGCCATCTCGATCCAGAAGAATATTTGACAAGTTGTGGGTTTTGGGAAAAGGGCATGTGGAGACCTTTGGAAGTTCCGAAAACCCAACTTCAATGATTCCAGGGGATACCAAGTCCTCTGGTTCATCTTCAAGACACAGGAGGCATTCTATATCATAGAGAAGGATGCTGAGGTTAATCAGAACCTAAACAGGTAAAGAAGATTCAAACTGTTGTAAGTGTAAGAAGTGATAGTATTTTGTTGTAATTGGATAATGGGGGCTTCTGTTCACATCTGAAGACGTCTAAACGGGGTTCAGCAGCAGAACAATTTTTGTCAGTTTTTTTGAGTACTCTCTTTCTAACATCTTATCCAATTGTATGATCATGTATCAAGTCCCATATGGTTAATTGGAGGGCTACATTTCCTTAAAACTCTCAACTTTCTATTCGTTGATCTGTGATATAATTCATGGGTATAATCAGATATAATTCATGGGTATAATCACTGGCATGGCCCTTCCCATGGTACTTTCTCACTTCGGAAATTTAGAGGAGCAAATTTGATAGAAAGACACGAATCCTGTAAAAGAGTTATGCATAATTCTAGCAGGCTTTGAAGTATCCATGAAATTTCCCTTCCTTGCATTTCGTTACACATGCATAAACTACTTTACAAACACGCTAAAGTACGAAAATTTAAATTGCATTCTCAAGTGAATGATGGCTTCAAAAAGGATAATTTAATCGATTGAATGTGACAAAAGCGAGCTTCCTGAAATTTCTGTAAAATTGGCTCTATATTTATGTATATATACGCGCTCCTATTCTTCAGGTAGAAGAAAAAAAGGCTGTTAAAGCAGTGGTAGCATAACCAAATCTAATCTTCTTTGTTAGACTTTCTATTTTGATAAACCTAAATAGAGAATGCACGTCTAATGATCTTAAAAGTTCCATTAGCAATGGACATGCTTCTCATTGAAGACGCAATAATTTTGCATGAAATATGTAAGGTTTTCGATCAATCCCTTTCCGACATCAGTTTTTCTAATTTTTTTGCTTGTAACTTGTAAACCGACTCGTGTTCTTGAAGATGACTGTCTCAAGAAGTTCTTCTTTTCTGGTTGAAACCTCTACAAAATTTATAATCCAGATAAGTAATACACTACTACATGTGTAAAACCTGATGAATAAATTTATCGAAGGAAAAATGGCGCTTAGGTGCAGTATCGCCATGTCGTTTGTGTTCTTTCTCTTGGCCAACCTGTCTTTGCCACGTTTCACTGAATCATTGCCTCGATGCAAAGCTTGGTTGGTCCAATCAATCCCGACAGACATGCCTCATCTCCGTCGGGTCCCTGGTGTTCTTTCTACTGGTAACGATCTTATCTGCTTCAATAAACTCTGCTTCAAAGTGAAAATGAAACTGATTTTTTTTTTATCTTTTTCTCGTTTTATAGGTGATGTATTTAAGTGGTTGGCTTACAACTCAACCGGCAAGCTAGATATAATAGCTCACTATTGGCAGTTAAAAGCACATCCAAAGGATTCTCGCTCAGGGGATTACGGATATTCGAAGGAAGATATGGAACGTTTTGGTGCCCATCAAGGTTTTTCTGTTTATACAGCCTTGGAAAATGCTGCTGATCGAGATGTTGATATCCGGTGATGTTTTATAGACTCAATATTTGTGAAATTATCAAAAATATTGTATTTTTCTAAATTGAAACCCATTTGTGAAAACTAGCTGTTATATGGGAAATATAACATACGCGATGCTTTTAAAACTTGCTTATTACATTGCATATCATGGTTAAGGGATGGGGGGGAAATGAATCTGGGAATGTGGGGTACTTCGACAGCCTAAAATCATTACTTGCTTTCTCCTGTTGACTGCCAATGCAATCGTAATAGCAAGTTGAAAAGGATATTTGAAAAATGAATTCTACCTGAGATAAATATGTGGACTTCATTTAGCTAGCAATCTGTATATTTGGAAGCTGCTGTTCCTCCTATGAAAAAGGAAGAAATGTTTCTGAGAAAATTAACTTCGGTGAGGATCGTAAAATCAAGAAATTTACATTTATTTGCATCTTTCATCTTTCAATATCTTTAGATAAACAAAAAATGACGGCATCTCTTTGTTCTGTTTTCAAATCTTTTGTTAATAGTTTGTAGAAACAATATTTTCCATTTCCAGGGAACTCTAAATTGATCATTTTTTTCTCTATCCCTTATCAAATTAGTTACTTTTCTCAGGCTGCTACACCACTCTGGAGTCTATCCCGACTACACCAAAGAGCCCTCCAGCCTTGCTTCAAGAAGACCAAATGTCAAGAGTGTGACTTTATTACTTGATAAATGGTGGGGTTCAGGTGTTGTCCATGCGAAAGTTTGGATATCAGATAATCGAGATGTATATATAGGATCCGCCAACAATGACTGGAAATCTATTACTCAGGTATATAAAATATCATACTGTTCAGGTTTATCATGGCTTGGACTCATATATGTCATCAAGATCCCGAACCTTAATTAACTTGAAGAATTGAGGGTTGTTAACTACTTGCTCATTGGTTAATGATTATTCTTAAACTTGAGATTATTGAACTATTATCCACTTGGTTATGAGAATCAAGATGCCTTATAGTGACTTGATTATGGTGTCTACCTGGAAGAAATGAGTGGACTACCTAATTGAGTACACTCTTGTTCCAACGGCAGATGCAGAACATGGTTGCAGTAACATATTTTCTTGAAGTCATGAGTTTTGCTTTTTCAATTATCACATTTTTTTGTTTCTGTTTGATGATTTTTTTTCAAGTTTGTCAATGCAGCTTAGTTTCTATCTGTACCCATTGCTAATTGTTATCTCCATTAGGATAAGAAGAAATTAGTTTTCCAATCATCTTCAAGGATCATATTATTGGATATTTAACTGTTGCCAATTTGTCTTTGGTAATTTATATCTTTAGTCCACCAATCATCTTGCCATGTTGTTTTTGGTTGAATCATGCCATAACATGTCCTGATTATGATTACAGGTGAAGGAAGTTGGAATTTATCTTGTTGGTTGTCCAAAAGTAGCAAGAAAGGTTGGAGTCTACTTTCAGAATCTATGGAGACTTGCACATCTTAATGTTTCAGCTTTTACAACAAAAATATTGGACCAAAAATGGCAGATTCAAAGAAAAGTTCCCTGCTGGTCACATTTCATTGAATCTGACATGAGATGCACGTATGTTGACGACCCTATTTTGAAATTTTCATTTTGCTTTTCAGAAGTTGTATTGCCTAGGTGTCAAAAGTGTTTATTTAATATGTACTTCTTCATGAAAGTGGCTGCGTGGTTTGCATTGCTCTGCTTTCGTTATTACTGTTTGCCTTTCCTCTTCTCACTCTGGGGTGATATCTGAACATATATTTATTTTAATGATCTTTTTATAAGATTGCAATCTAATGTTGAGTTTGGGTTGAGGGATGCAATATATTTCAATAGAAAAGCATGTTTCTAAGAAACAAATGGAAGAAATTCTCAACAAGCTTTCTTATGTTTAACATGAAAAGTTTATGTCATTCGTGATATTGTTTTCTATATCGCTTATAGAGGATGTCCTACAGTTCGACTGCTGGCCAACAAGCATCATAGTCTTGTTGATTGCCTCTAGGGAAATCAATATTTTCTTCCTCTGGTTTGCACCAGCTTGCTGGAAAATTAATGGCTTTACATGTTCATTCATCTCAGGCCACGACTTCCTCGTTTTGTGGAGATTCCTTATGTAGCAGGCTATCCTACATTATCAGACCCTAAAATAATGAAATTGATAATTGATGCTCCTGGATATGGTTACATAAGTTCGGTACCTCAATCAAGCTATCTGTCTTTTGCTCCACCTGAGGTAAGTGGCTATCTCTTCACATTTTTCTGATGTTTTGCCTAAAATCTTAAGGCTTACTAAGAATTTGGACACTTTTTTCTTTTTTTTTTTTTTTCATTTCTCACTTCAACCATATCAGATGTTCCTGTTGTTTCACTTTTTGTTTTTGGTCTTTTCCCCTTCCTATAGAGCCACTGCAAAAGCAAGTCATTTCGAATGGAGCTTTTTTGAGCAAACAATAGTAGAACAGCATACTTGCAATTTTATAGAACTCATTAGAAAGGCGAAGAAATATACAATAACTAAATATTAAAGGTCCTCAAATCCTATAGTAAACTAAATGGAATGAGTTTGTTTCCGGAGGTATGTCAGATTCATCATAACCTTGAGTTGATAGGTGAGACCTACCACCCAGTTGAGCAGGGAGAAGAATTTGGTTTGTACACAAGTGTCGAATGACTGGTCTCATTTAAGTAGTTTTTTTGGCTATTTGGGTCCGGCATGTCTAGGCTTATCCATATTCTGTGGATTGGATTAGCATTTGGGAAAATATTCATATCTTTTTGAATGCAGAAGTCAGTCCCACCTTTCCTAGAGAAATGCTAATAAGCTTTTATGCTACATAGTCCTTTCCCTTTTTTTGTGTTTAGTCTTCTATGCTTCATGAAATTTTGATGCCAATTTTTGTCAGCAGCTGGCATTTGGCAGGTTCCAGCCCGATGAACAGGGATGGCTAGATACAATTAAATCTGTCGCAGATGGAGGCACCGTAAGGATCAGTACTATGGACTGGCTTGGTCAATCCCAATATAGAAAGCAAACAGTTTATTGGTCATCTCTTTCAAATGCTGTCTCAGAGGTACCTTCAGATACCCTTCTTACTCGTTTAAATTCTTGTAACTTAATTTGCCTATTGCTGTAAATTGCCATCTATACGCCTTCTAATATGGATTATCGTAGTCCTTGATGTGTTCTTACAAATATTAGACTTAAACAGCTTGTAATACGGCAGTCACATGAACATTGGACCATTTCCGGCTTTTATTACCTAACACATTTTAGTGACTCACTGGTTTTTTCCCTCCTCTTATGATGTTTATAACATGGTACTTCGTAGGTTGTCTTCTCCAAGCATGCTAAAGTTAAGATACTTGTAGCTTATTGGGCACATTTTATCGACAACACTGAGCTCTACCTGAAGTCACTTCTCTACTCCAATGTCCTCTGCTCTTCTTCCAAGTACAACAAATGTTCAGGAAATGTCGAGATCAAGTACTACAAGGTGCCAGGTTACAACTTGACAGGACCTGCCATTCACAAAAGAAAGCATACCGGGAATAGCTACCCAGCCTACACCAGAGTCAATCATGGGAAATATGCAGTTAGTGACGTGCGTGCTCACATCAGTACCAGCAATCTCGTTTGGGATTATTTCTATACAACAGCTGGAGTTAGCTTCGGGACGTATAATCCTGCCATTGTTTCACAGCTTCAAGAAATCTTTGATGCAGATTGGAATTCGCCCTATGCTGCTCCAGTTGAGGAGTTGAGTAATGGTCATGCTTATTCTAGTTGATAGTCAGTTAATTGATTTTATTGGAGTAAGCGAAAGAGGAAATGAGAAAGACTTAAATTGAAAGTATATTGAGTGGATTGAGAAATTAACAAAATCCCTAAACCCTTAAATCATCTGTCCTTTGAGCTTTGGGTGATTTTGCAAAGCAGGATTTTATTGTGATCTATGGTAACAAAATAAAAAAATTGTCAGCAAATCCTCATTTTTAAAGCAGAACCAATATGTATTAATTTTATTGCTTTTTTTTTCTAGATTTCTTCCATTTTGGCTATGAATAACCAAACTCTAGAGCTGAAGCCTGATAGTGTTGCACAAAAAGAGATAAAATATTAGAACTCAATCTAGTTTCCATGATACAATCATAATTTGGAATAATAATAATAATAATCAGAAGGCAGTTTTTAAACAAGAATGATCTTATTTGGAAGGATCATCAGATATGGCGAAGGTTTCAGTCAAGGCGATGGAGGAGGTACTCAACTTCCACTTCCTTTGTTAGGGGAATCACCCAATCTCCATAGAGGCTGGAAACAATAGCTGGATCCACCTTATACTTTCCCTTGTTTCCATCATCACCCAGCTTCACTTCCTCACCAAATATCGTTGCCTTCTTCGCCACCCTCTTCTTTACCGTTTCTTCCACAGCCGGAAATGTTAATAAATCTATCAAAGCATCTCTATCCTGAAATTGCCACAACAATGTTCCAAGCAAGACAAGCCAAATTGATCATCTTCACACAAAAAAAAAATTGAACTTAAAGGATGTCCTAGTCAATAATATAGCACTAAGTTTACACTTAACAGTGCACATGAATCATGCGAGCATGATGAAAGACTAGCTAACAAAGCCAGAAGCTCCAAAAAACTAAACAAACAAATTCTATTGTGATTTAATTTACCATTAGACAATGAAGTCAATGTACCTGAGCACGAATTGCTGGCTCGTAGTCTTTCCGTTCCTCTCTGAATTTAACTTCAGCTACAAGTTTTCCATAGTGTATTCTTCTAGAAAGGGCCTGAAGGAAGTAACAATATATTTGAGAGTCACTACTATGATTGTTCTTCTAACTCTGTCCTGAAAGTGTACACTCAACATTGTGCCAGGAGTTGAACTCGCTGTTAGAACTTTAGAAGGGCAACATAATGCCTTCGGCACAAAAAACTAAAAATTTATTTTGTAGAAACTTCTAACTTCATATTACACAGATAAGAAGATGTTACAAGAGATTCTTGCCTGTAAACACTCAAGATCATGAGCAGCTGTTGAAGCATAGTTTCCATCATCACCCGGAGCGACAAACAATGGCAGCAGTTTGTTGAAATACATATCCCATATCAGCTTATTTATGTTAACTGACATGGCTGCAGGATGCAAAATCTGTTGTCTTGAAATTAAGTTCAAAATATAATTGAATCGGTTTCCAATTTTTGGAAAAATAAGAAGAGAAAAACAGGTATTAGCAGCTTGGGCGAATAAATTACCTTAGGATACTTGTGATGTGGCACCAATGAAGGTGGTAGATTATCAGGGAAGAACGGATGTTCTTCAGGATTCTCATATCTCCCAGCCTACAACACATTTAAATTTAGGTTGCTTCCACTTAATGTCAAAGTACATGAATTAATTGAATTTAGGATTTAATCTAGTTGATTCAAGCAATCAACCTTAAGAGGTTACAACTAACATATTTGGGATTCAAATATTAGTATTTGCAATCCCTTCCTCTATCTCAGGTCATAGCCTCCTTTGTGCAAAAAACAAGTACATGAACTAATATCACTTTTTTTTTTTTTCCATTTTCACCCCCTTAGTTCTTAAATGAGAATAGTGTCAAATATACCAAGCATGAAACAACTTTACGTAGATAGCAGAATAAGTAGAATAAACCAAGTAAATAATGAAAATGGTATTATTCTACAGGACAAAAGGTTCAGCAATAGGTTTTATCTGCCGACATGTTTCAGGATTCAAATCTCATGTTTAAAGTAACGACTATATGCTGTTTTCCTTTTTCTCTTTGTAGGGATCGAGGTGGCTATTCTTTCCATATTTCTAGTGAAATTGGACTAAATGGTATTAGTATTATATTATTAGCAATAGCACAGTAATATAGACAGCAAAAGACAAATAGCCCATACGCTGTCTACAAACAAACTCAACGAATCAAATTCTGACCTGTTAGCTCCAGAAACAACAACCCATTTCTAATTTACTTACGAAGATTAGAAAACATTAAAAAAAAAAAAGGTAAAAATAAGACCAAACATTCCTGAGATAGTCGAGAGATGAAGAGTTTACCGTGGCTTGAATGGCCTCCGTTTGTTTAACAATGAACTCAACCAAAGAGCCGCAAAACCCAGGAATTGAAGCGTAAGAAGGGTCGTAGGTTGGAGAATTTAAAGGAAACCTAGCTCTTTCTATGAGACTGAAAACAATGGTGTCTTCTTGCCTGATCAATGAATCTCGCACCATCTCTAGCGTCAATCCATCGCTAACATTAGACTCTGCTTTTGCCATTCTGTGTGTACAGACTAAAGATGCCAAACAGAAAAGAATTAGCACCATTACCAGAGGCAAATCCACGTTTAATCAAAGACCAAAAAAAAAAAAAAGGAACAAACAAAACACCAAAGTCGGAGCTTGAAGGATTCAAGATCTGGACCCAACGGTTGCATTTATGATAAAGTAAACGAAAATAGAAAGGCAATGGGATCGAAGAGTAATACGTTGACGAATGAGTTCTCTATCTTTTCTCTTCTTAATTTGCCAGAAAAGCGACGACTTTCCTTGCCTGAAATTTGTGGCAATCAGTCACTCACCATTCATCAATGCCAACCAATTATTTCTCCCATGGCTCCAGGAGCAATAAATGGGAAGCTTCTGACAAAAGAACAGACAAAAAAGATAGGGTGCGCAGTGCGCAAACGAGGCTGCTTTTTCTTTGCGTTCAAACTGCAATTAATAATATTATATTGAAATGTAATTAAATTTAATGTCAATTTATTGAATTTAAACGAATCAATTTAGTAAATTTAAATAAATTTATATTTTTATAATAAAGTAAAAACTATTAATTAATTAATTATTTTTAAAAATAAATTTTTATTTATATTTTTTAACCACTTTTGTAATGAATATACTATAAATTATATAATATATTTGATTTAAACCCAAAGTACAATTTTGTAGGGTGGGGGCCGCTATATTTTTCGTTTTTGTCGTATCTTGTCTGTCGCTGTCAGAATGGGAACCCAAGGCTCTGGAGCAACGGCCTTAATTAATCACTGATCATTGGCCAAGTTAAGTTGTCATTGAAAATGTGATCTATAATGGGTTATCCGTTTTTATACTTCGAGAAAAAGATTCCATAGCCTCATGGTCTGGGTACTTCGAACTGGGCTTTGCTCTTCGATCTAAAAAAGGTTGCGGCCTTGGACAATTTGCTCTGTTTCTGAAAAACTTCATTCCAAACCTATGAAGTTTGCTTGCTGATCCTTTTCCCTACGATTTGCAAGGAATAATTAGTGAAAATATCAGCTCCAGATGAAGCATCCCATGGCTATAATAAAATCTCTAAAAACTTAAATTCGAATGAAAAAAACACTTTGATATGCAATAAAAACTATTGCCAAATTATGTCCCTTCAGTCCGGGAATTAGTTCACTGTTTTCTTATTCCTCGGTACACTTGTAAACTAATCAACTAAATATATCCAACAATTCAAATGCTTGTTAAGCAAAAATACAAAGACTACGAACGGAAGCAATTTATATTCGAACACTAAAAACTACGCCTGATATGATACATGATGCCGATTTCATCTACACAGCACTCTCAGAAGTACTATACTAAGTACGAATTTTCTCACATCAAATGGTGAGTACGTTGAACATATTGCTGGAAATTAAGTCGTGAAGGTTCTTGAATATGGCTTGACATAACCTGTGCAGTGTCTTTCCACCAAGTAATTTCTCTTTCTTTTTCACGAAGCTCTTGCTTTGCACTTGCCAGAGCAACTTCTAGTTCTCTTATCTGTTGTTCCTGCCTTGTTTCGAGCAATTCATGCAACCTTCTCTCGAGTTCATATGGAGGAATCCCAGACTGCAAGTCTGAACAGTCTTCTTCTCCTTCATCATAAATTGTAGGGTCAATTACTTCTCCATAGCTTCTCGCTGAACTATTAACTGCACTCTCCTATAGTTGCAAACGATACCATTAAACATCTCCAGAAAATTGATAATGATTCAATTTTGTTAGTACTATTACATTTACTTCTAAGAAACAAATCACTGAACAATGGTATACCAAAATCTAGCTTCTATATAAACTTGTCTAAATCTTCTACTTTGAAAGGTAACTATCAAATGTTAAGAATGAATACAAATTAGACATGCGAAATAAATGAACAATTCCCCAGCTTTTTATCGGTACCTCAATGGTTTCCCGAGGTTGGTTTGTGGACAATTTGTCTGAATCCAAATGCAGTTCTAAACGTTCTAACTCAGCTTCAAGTTCTGCTTCAAGTCTATCCATTCCCTCAACACAATCTTCTTGTTTCGGCACATCATCGCATTTCAAAGACCGATCAAATAATACTTTATTTGATCTCAGATTATTCTTCAACTCCATACCTTCTTCGAGGGCATCGTTTGATTCACGCTTATTAGCAACTAGTGAACCTTTATTTTGGAGATCATCTTCAACAGTTTTAAGAACACTCTCCATTTGGATTCTCAATTCCGTCACCTTTTGAAGTTCGGTTTTAGTCTCAGCAACCAGTTGGAGCAGAAAACATCCTATTCCCACGTTGAAATTAGCTTCCCTCCTATGTCCCTCTGATTTTTTTTTTTTTAAATAGGAAAAAAAGAGAACAAGATTAGAATTTGCAACTCCAAAGCCAAATTACAAACAATCAGAAACTAAACCTGATGACGAATCAGGACGATCGATAACACGATTAGGCGGTGCCACGTCAGCGTCTTCTTGTTTTCCGTGACCAAGAATCCTCTTCACCTTGCCACGCTTAAGGACAGATAAGAAGAGAGCAGCGACCCGGCGTGGCCTGTTGCAGTTTAATCCTCTGAAGCAGTCCATGAGAAGGAAGCTTTCTTGTTGGTGGTCTTGGAGCAAACGCAAGTCGGCTATGCGTAAAGTAGGGAACGATTGTATCTACAGGAGGGGGAGAAGACGAGGGGTTTAAACTTCAAGACAGTCCGCATCGGCATGGGGATTGAGATAAATTTCTAGGCTGCAGAGCTGATAGATTCTACTAAAGGTGACATGAAGAGATTTGAGAGGGTGCCAGAGAAGAAATTAAATGAGATTGACAAAAATACAGACTACATACATGGAAATTACAGACAACGAGTGGCGGCGTCGTCAATTTTGGGAAGATTTGGAGGGAAAGTTTTGATTGGGGGCCTTTTCTGCCACTTTTTTCCTTTTCTTAATCCTATGGGTGTTTTAAGCACATTCCATAAATGCCGCACCAGCATTTCATTTCTTCCATAAATGTCCACATTGCTGTTCTCCTTGAGACATAATTAATTTCTTGTCATAATAATAATAATAATAATAATAATAATAATAATAAACAACTATATCGAAGTTTGACGTTATTGAGCAAAGGGAAGAACAAAATGGTATGGACCGGTAAAGACTGTGAAGAAGGCCTTTGTGGCTGAGGGTGGATGAAAAAGCCTGCCGCGTGCGTCAGCATTGCTCAAAGATAAACTTCTTTGTTAATTTGTAAGAGAAATGAAGAGAATGCTTCGAATTGAAACTCAAATCAAATGAACGTTGTCAATGCCCAAACAATTTGGCCGTCCGTGGCCTTTAATGATTTTTTTTTAATGGACTATTAGTTTTGAAACTTCACTTTCAGCCAAGAATTGTGTAATCATGAACCACAATGGCATGTATCTCACTCTTTTTCGAAGCCTTATTTTGATTTTGACAAGAATCTACTTTTTACTCTCAAAATGTTTTGTTTTTAATGTCTGCCATTATTATTATTATTATTATTATTTTTGATTTGTTACTTAATATTACGGGGTTTGAAATTTAAAAATCAATAATTATAAAAGAATTTTAATTCGAAAGATTTTATTATAAATTTTTTAAATCAACCAATTATATATTAGATCTAATTAATGAATTTTTATATTAAACGTATTATTTTTATTAAAATTTTAAAAAATAATGTATTAATCATATATGCTTTGCTAACATTTTTAGAATTAGTTAAATTATTATTTATTGTAATATTTTAAAATGAAATGCATTAATTTCAATTCAATGAGTGAAATTGTAACATGGATTTTGCAGCATAAAATGACTTCAAAGCACACGGGAAATGTTCATTTTTCACGTAAACTCTATAGAATGTGCGGTTTAATTAACGTTGTATAATAAAGTTGATGATTTCGGTCGGTTGGCTGTTAATTGTAATTTCCAAATTGGATTTTGATTGAATGGTAATAAAGTTCAACACGGACGCTCGGTTTTATGATTAACTAATTTGTCACTTGTTGACGAATGTGCTTTTGTTTTGGTGGGTCAATTTTCTCTTTTGGTTTATTTCCCATAAAGGAACCTTTGTTTCTTGGCAACCTTTTGTTGTTTTTCTTTTTAGCTGCCATAAAACTGCCCTTGATTTAACAACCTATGTACTTAACCCATATATAAATGAATATATCCACTAAACGACTTCCAATTTCGCTTCGATGTACTTATAAAGTCAGTAATATTGAAAGAAAATTTATGTTAAAATTTGGAGTTCATTATTACATAATTTTAAAATGCATTAAAAAAAATTAAAAGAATAAAAAATATAATAGATTTCTAATATGCATATAAAGTTAATCATAATAAGATAGACTCAAAAGAGATCTTTTTAGAAATTAGACCATTAAACTTAATTGTTAAATGCACAATTAAACTGATTTTTAAATGAAAATTTTACCATCATTTGTATGGTATATGACTATAAATTATTAATCAATATAGATAGAAATATAAATTATAAAATATAGATATAAATAAGTAAGCGTAAAAAATATTATAAATTACAAATAATGGGTTACAAATAAATATAAAATTCAAATCTTTAAAAATGTATATATAGGCAAAATAAATGCATACTAATAGAACGTGAGTTTTTTACTTGTAATAATTAAATTTAAGATAAAAAATAAAAATTTTTATTAATTTTTATTTTATTTTTTGGGGTTTAATTTTGGCCAGATTTTCAGGTATTTTGTAAAATAAAACACACGTCGTGTTCTTATAATTAATCACTTGTGATTAGAAAGGAAAATACCATTAAAAAAATGAAAACGACAACGAAAGAAAAAAGGAATAATGACAAAGAAAATGAAACGGGGATCAATGGTTGAATTCATTCTCGTCGTCCGGTACTGCGCACAAAGAAAGCAAGGGAGAGAACATGAAGACAAAGCTGAGATTTTTTGTTGGATTTTCTTCTTTTGCTTCATAGTTTTAGTGGGGACAAAGCTCTCTCCCAGTCTCTGTTAGTATGTGGGGAATCAAAAAATACGAAAAATTGATGAAGGCTTCAAGATGTGAAACAATGCCACTTTCTTTAAGGTTTTATTCGCTCCCACCATTAATAAAGTATGCAAAAGGGTTACCGGCGTATAAACCTCGAAGATACAATGAAGCCTTACGATTGACGGCGTTTTGCATTGACGACATCAATCTACTATGCACTAAGCAGTATTTGACAAAACTACCAAAATTCTATTGTGGTTTTCTATCTAGTTTTCTTTTTATGTCTTTCAAATGAGAGGAGTTCTATTTATAGGTAAAGGAATGCCTTTTCATATGGACATAACTTTTCTTAATACATGTCCATTAAGATAGTCACACCACTTGGTAAATAACCAAGAGACATTACTCTTAATTAAATAATTAAGAGACATTACTTTAAAGATA
>JBBYHO010000016.1:5902526-5917578 GCA_038382025.1 Adansonia gregorii | reverse complement strand
TCAAAGTTTCAAATTCTCAGTAAGCATTTTGCAAAGTTTTAATTTTTTTTAGTAAATAGAATTATTTAAAATTGCTTAGTTTAAGTTTAGTAATGAGTGGCATTGTACGTGCAGCCGTAATTAGTTAATGAAAGCCATTTTCTTTATCAAAATTAGGTCTTTCGAAAATTACAATTCTGGCAAAAACGTAATTTCAATCAAATAAAACGGGGAGTTTATAAGGTAACAACAAAATCAAGCCGTCCAACAAATCCACGTGGTCCCACATTCTGAAAATCCAAAGGTGGATTTGAAGTCTGTATTTAACTTCAGTTCATAAGCAGGGCAGAATCCGAGCAAAGCTTCGTTCTACTTTCCTTTAAAGCCCACCAAAGATTCACGAAAAAGTCCAATCGAGGAAGCGATGAAAGAAGATGGAAAAAAATAAAAAAAACCCTAAAAAGTAAAATTGTTTTTATATAAAATTATTTTTTGACAGTACTCCCTCTGCAAAAGTTTTTATTCACCAAAAAAAAAAAAAAAAAGAACACTCATCACTTTCTCTCTGTTCGCTCCCAAAAAAAAAAAACCCCGAAAACCCTAGCTTTCTCTCGAGTGTATGTTCCTTTTTCTCTTGCTGAATCTTCCTGTCGTCTTTTCGATTTGTGGTTTTTCGCGTGAGTTTCTAGGTTGACAATGGTGTGAAATCGGGGCCTTAGGTTAAAATTTTAAAGGATCTGTTTCCGTATATATAGGTACATAGTCGTTTTTGGTCATAGAAAGAAAAAGCTATGGCGGCATCTGATAAAGAGTTGGAGCTACAATTAACGGAGGTTGGGACTAGGCTTGTTGAACCTCCTTCATCAGTTGATGAGCTCATCCCTGTCCTCGACGTAAGCCCTAATCCCTCATTTTACTCTTTCCATTTAATTTCGTTTCACACTTGGTTGTAGTTTTTTTTTTGTTTGTTATACTTTGATTCCTGCGCTTTCATTTATGCATGCGGTTTCATTTTTGGTGTGCCATTTTTAATTTTCTGCTATTAAAATTAATTCCAAATTACCCATTGTGATCTACTTTTATCTTTGTTTTAAAGTTGTCTTCTTTTGCATGTTTTGACGTTTTTAATTGTGCTTCCACCGTTACTAATATAAGCATGAAAAATCATTTTCATTTCAATGATATTGTTTAAAATTCTTAACTGTTTTCATTTCTCTATTGTATTTATATATATATATATATATTCCTGTGTGTATTTTTCGAATTTGCTAAATGTTGGTATGTTCAATGTTTGCTTTACTAGACTTGAAATATTAGTGTCTTACGTGTTTTCGAATGCAAATGCTATGCATTGGCAAATGCTATGCAATAGCAAATGTTTGGATGAAACTGTTTGAAGTTTTGAATTTCTGTTAAATTCTAAAATACGCGCGAGCAGCGTTTAAGTGATTGTGTATCTACACCCGCACGTGTTTATTGTCTGTACGCGGCGTAGTGATATTGATTCTTCCTAAAGGGAATCTCATACGAGGCTTAAGTTTTGGGAAATCGAGGTTCTGTTATAATAAATATTTTCCTTGTTTTTTAGTTAATTAAGCACGAGTTATGTTTGACTACTAATTTTTAACGGTCGAGGTAAATAAAAAATTTTACCGACTTGAGATGGCATTTAAAGCATTGAAAGTTAATGTGGAAAGCTGTTGTTTAATTATCGTGCGAAAACGCTCCTTTTAAGGAAGGATTTTGCTGGGCATTTGAGATTATGTTTTCATTGCATAAAACATAGATGTTAATCAGTGTATTGTTTGTTGTAAATATCTTGTCTGCTTCCTTAGAGGGGCAAAATATAATAACTGATGTTATTTTAATGAATTTTATATTGTTTTATCCTATGCCTTTATGAAGATCTGTCCTGCTGTTATCGCCTCCCTCCCCCCCCCCCAAAAAAAAAAGAAAGGAAACTCTGTGCAAATGATAACAACATTAAGGCCAACACTGGGATTATGATAATCCACAAAACCATGGTGGTATTACTATCCCTGTTCAGACAAGGCTACGGGTATTCATGATGCCAAGGAAGAAAAACTTTGAAGAGGATGAGCAAAAAGGTGTTGCTGGGGCAAATCATCCTTTTCTAGATTGTTTGTTTAAGATCTATGTCTCTTTTAAGCTATTTCCTTAGATTTAGTGTTTATTAGGGTTTTAAAATTTGTTCTTGAATAAGTGGCTACAAGAAAACTGTGTATCAATTCCAATGGGGAATGACTCTTTAGGAATATGGGAATCCTAGGGACTGTGTGATTTTTGAGATGGTTGCTTGCTGATGCCTTAGTAGTGCAGCAAATTAGTGATGATAGGGTTGTAGATAACTTTTTTTGTCTCCCTATTTGACAAGGTGATACGGCTAAGTGTTGCTTTGTTCACCACCAACCGCAACCTTACGGTTGGCTGTGTTTTGTTCCAATTCTGTTTCTTTTCATAGAGCCTTATTGATGTACAGATGATTTTTGAGTAGTTCTTAATGAATCTTGGGATGATTGACTGATTGTCTGGATTTTAGGTACTTTCCATGCAAGTGCTTTTTAATGGATACTTTTTACGACGATAATGAATGTTTACTCTTTTCGATAATCTGTAAATATAGCAACTTGAGAGTTGTCTTTCAAGGGTGGAACAATCACCAAGCCAAGGAATGCAAAATGCACTCTCTCCATCACTCAAAGCGTTGTTGGCGGAGCAACTTTTGAGACATCCTGATGATGATGTCAAAGTTGCAGTTGCTGCTTGCATAAGCGAGATAACAAGGATAACTGCGCCAGATGCTCCTTATGATGATGACCAAATGAGGGTACATTGAAATCATTGTTTCTGGATGCTTTTGCAGATCATGATCATTTTAAAATCATTTTCTGCATTTGAAGTATTGATTCCTATTAATGCGTATGCAGGAGATCTTTCAACTGATTGTATCATCATTTGAAAATTTATCTGACAAGTCCAGCCGCTCATTCATTAAGAGGACCTCGATTCTTGAAACTGTTGCCAAAGTCAGATCATGTGTGGTGATGTTGGATCTTGAATGTGATGCTCTAATCATTGAGATGTTCCAGCATTTCCTTAAGGCAATAAGGTAAAAACTAACTACCCGATTGGAGGGTTCATTCTCTTATTGACATTTGTTCATCAACATAAATCTTCAGCTATTGTCTCCTACCTTCTGTCTAACTTGTGAGTTTTCAAATTTTTATGAGATTATTGCTTTTGAAATGTTCTTTCAGTTCTTTGTCTTGGTCGCTCATGGCTTGAATCTATTCTATAGCGGAAACTGTTTTCTTATATTAAGTGAGGAGCAACGTTGCTGTGAATTTTCAAATATGGGTTTGAATTGATAGCCTGCTATGTATATGTTTGAAAATAGAAATTATGATTTTTCTTGTGTTTCTGGTACTTTAAGATTTCATGAAGTAGGTGCCTATGTTAGATTTAGTAAAAGGTGGGAAGGCTGGTAATCTACAAATTGATTTCTAGATTAAAAAAGTTTTAAGTGTCTTTTTGAGAAATTTGTCTCGCATCCCTCGTGGGAGCTTTTGTGCTTCTTTTCCTCCTAATAATGGTTTTGTCTGGGTTGATTTTATGTTTAATAGAGGCTTGTTACTCAATTCAAAATTTTGTTGGCATCCTGTTATATTCATCCGAATTTGAGGCTACCATACTAGAATAGATTACTATTATGAAAAAGAATAAAAGGTGGCTTAATATCCCAAGCAGAGCGTGCAGTCTAAACCACTATTTTCCTCATGATTCTTTTTTTGTTTTTTTCAGGGATTATCATGAAGAGTCTGTCTTAACGTCAATGGTGACTATTATGACACTTGTACTGGAAGAAAGTGAAGACATCTCTGTGGAGCTGCTCTCCCCGATCTTAGCTAGTGTAAAGAAGGATACTGAGGTATGTTGTCATATGAGTTACAACCTTCTTTTTTCTTCCTTAATCTTGTTTAATTCTCATGGGGCTTCTATTTCCTCTCAGGAAGTTCTTCCCATTGCTCAAAGGTTGGCAGAGAGGGTGCTTGAGAACTGTGCATCAAAGCTGAAACCTTACCTCTCACAGGCTATAGAGAAATTGGGCATTTCATTGGATGATTATAGTAGTGTAGTTGCTTCCATATGCCAAGTGACACCTGGTGCTGTGGAGCCGAATGATGCTACTGTTGAAAATCCTGTGGTAATAATCTGAATTATATCTGGACATAATTCCATAAATCCTTTCTGTTTGAGGGCCGTTATTGAGTCACTTTGTGCTGTGGTTCTGTATGTGTTTCTGCCCTGCATTATTTGCAGATGGATTATGTGCTACTTTATTATGTAAGGTTAAAGTTTTTTTTTTTTTTGTGTATTAAACTTTGGTATTGGTCTCTTTATGTGTTTAGTTTTGTCAAATCTTTTGTTCAAAATATCCTTCAAATTAGGAAGAGTATTTGCCTTGTGCTGGCGGCTTACTGATATCTGTCATGTGTTCTTTGTCGAACATACAGCTGATTTAGTCTCGTTAATTTTTCTTTTCGGGTTACTTTGCTGTAGGATGATGAGAGCAAACCAGCAGTGTCACTTTTGGAGAAGGCAGTGCAGGCATGTTTTGTTTCGTATGTTTACTATCAGTTGTTGATGTTATATATTGGTCTTTTTGTGTGTTTCCCTTTTTTCAATTCTTATTGTTCAAAATATCCTTCCAATCAGGAGAAGTATTTGCCTTGTGCTGGCAGCTTACTGATATCTGTTATGTATTCTTTGTTGAACATACAGCTGATTTAGTCTCCTTAATTTTTCCTTTTGGGTTAATTTACTATAGGATGATGAGAGCAAACCAACAGAGCCACCTTTGGACAAGGCAGCCCAGGCACGTTTTGTTTCCTATATTTATTGTCATTGTCAATGTTATATAGTGTGTGTGTGGATTCTAGCGCTTCTTTTTTTTTTATTGCATTGAACTTTTTGTTAGAATTTAATGCTTGAAAGTAGTCATTTATAAATTGTTAAATTCTCTTCCAGGAGGATAAAGAAATTCCTAAAGAAGTAGTTTCTACCGAGCAAGCTGTTCTTGCAAAAGAAAACTCTCCCAAGTCAGTTGTTTGCAATGGCATTGTGCAAAATGCTGAAGACAACTCATTGGCTGATTCGAACTCCATAAAGAAGCAAGAGGATGACCATCTTGCTGATAAGTTCAAGAATGATGATACATCAGCTGTTGCTGAACCTGATAGATTGGATGCTGAGAAAGTGGTCAATTCAGATTCTAAGTCTGAGCAAAGTACCGTGGAAAAAGTGGAGAAATCTGATTCAAAATCAACAGAACCTTCTGATAGCTATCATGTTGATGAGAAGGAAACAGAGACCTTAACGGACCCTAGAATCGATGGCAAGGACGACGTTGGTTTACCGAGTGAGGTCCTTTCTGTTGATGGCTCTGTATCCTCTGAAAATAAAAGAAAGACAGATGATCAGACTTCCTCACCAAAGGCTACCGAGGATGAGTCAACTGATGTTGCTTTCCAAAGACCAAGCGGGACTATACCTGGTGAAAGTCATTCCAAAAGGGCTGCACAGCCAAAAAGGAAAGAGAGCTTGAGCAAGGAGACTGGACCTTCAGTTGATGATGTCTCTAAGAAGGTATCTGAAGGGATAAGTGATTCAGAAGTAAAAACAAATAGACGAGCAGGGAAAAAGGTTGCTGCTGTGGTTTCCAACAAGGATAATGCTCCTGCTGGTGCAGATGAAACTAAGAAAGAAAGTGGCAGTGCAAGTGAATCGGAGGCAAAATCATTGAAGCAGTCATCAAAGAATTTAGATTCTAGCAGTAATGATGTGGATGGATCCTCTTCAAGGCAGCTGCAGGATAAGAAAAAGCAAGCTCGGGAGAAAGCTCTTCCTGAGAAAGATGGAACAAAAGCCTCTACCAAGAATGATGATGTGGTGCTTAGTTTTTAGCTTTGAAGTTTTAATTTAGCTATTCTATTACTGTTGTTTATCTAAGGCTTTATTATTTATTTATTTAGCTGTTCTAGATCCTTCAATCTGGAGAATCATTGTTGTCTTATTATTTATTTAGGAAATGGTCACTTCTCCAAAGACAGTGAAGCCAAACAAACATGATTCTCACGTGGAGGATATGCCTAAGACAAATTCCAAGAGAAAGCATACCCCGAGTAAAGAAAAAGTAAGTGTCTCTAGGTGCAACAGTGTTGAGATTGTGTTTTTTACTTTCATGTGTCTTTGTGCATCTTTCAGTACTTTTGGTTGATTGGATTTTAAATTACGTGGGCATTGTAGGTGGTCCTTGTGATGATCCGTATGGCTTTGAACTCTTTAACATATTCTTCATTGTCCATTCTTGCATTCTTGATGATCGATTTGCTACTAAGAGGCCGTTTATCTTGTTTTGCCATGTTCTTAATCCTCATGTTGGCTTTCTTCTCAATATTGCTGCTGATTGGGTTGCATTGTACCTTGAACTTTCCTAGAAGCGTTTAATTTTAGCTAATCTTTCTAATTCTTTTTTCCTTTTCTTTTTCATCTATTCTCTTTCTATCTTTCATGTTACTTGCCTCCCTCCTTACTTTTAAGCACCTCTTTACTTTTTTCTTTGATTCTAAAATATTGTCCCTTTTCAAAATGATGCTTATCTAGCAACAATGCAGCCTTTATATTTTCTTTGAGGTCGTTTATCTTTCAAGAGGCATTCGACATTTCTTTGATATTTCCACAAGGTTTAGGGGTTTTGGTGTGCGCGCGCGCTTGGAACAGTAATCCTGCAATGCTGTTATTACTCCTTTCTTACAGCCTCTCTACCCAATGGTTCTGCTGCACTAGTATTGCATGTGTGTGGGTGCTAAATTTTATATTTTACTTTGCAGTTTCTTGAGATCCTAGGTAATTGCCTCTTGTCTTGCATTATGGAAAGATTTTGGAGGATATATGCTCGAATAATTCTGTGTGAAATTTTGTAAACCTTTTATTTGCCTCTGTCCACACTAGCTGCAATCTGAACAAAGTTGAAGGAATTATATTGCATATCCTTCTTCTGGATACACATGATTTCTTTTTTATATTTGATTCTTTGTCAGGCATCTGATTCTACAGAATATGGTGAGAATCTGGTTGGCTTGAAGGTGAAGGTCTGGTGGCCCAAAGACCGTGCGTAAGTATACATATTTCTGTATTTCCCTTTTTTGTATTTTACAAGTGTTACAAAAGTGATAGTCTGAATAGAAACCATGAAATTTTATTTGTTTTCTTTTCTCTTGTATGTCTATGCATGTGTGGGTATGTACCTTACTCTGTGAATGTGTATCCTGTACCCAGTTCCAATTTCTTGCTTATGTATGTAGATCCCCTCCTCTCTCTCTCTCTCTCTCTCTCGTTGCATAACATGTTGCCTCAAACTGTAAGGTCAATAAATTAAAGTTTATTTCTAGTTGCTCTTTAGGATCATTTTATACCTTGTTCTCACAAACTCAAATCTTATATTTGCTTCGAGGAAAAATTGACTAACGGGGAGTGTTCTCTTTAAATATGTCGTGTATGAAATATAAGATTTGGATGTGTAAAAAAAGAAAAGTTAGAATATGAAGATAATAAAATTCAACGTATGATGAAACCACAAAAAATTGGCGTAGACAGCCACGACTGGTTGTCAGTGAACCACCATGCGAACTTATGAAAACTGATGACCTACGAAAAATTTGAAAGAATTAAGGTAAAAAGAGAGAATATGGTGATCCAAAAGCCAAGAACTGACACCAACTATCATACATATCATTTTTAGCCCTCTCTCTCTCTCTCTCTAGAGAATGGAATGATACCAAATGTACCTTTCCTGCTAACAAAATGGCATCTCATCTCCTTGAAGTTGATTCATAATAGAAAGAGTAAATTAAATTATTATGAATGATGTTGTCTGAACTCTCAATTGCCATATGGTTCTTTATTTATGACTTGTTTTCTGGAACTTTTTCCTGGAGGGTTATTTTACTTCTTCATTCTTCATTCTTCATCAAATTGTACTGTATTGTTTAGATTTTTATTACGCCTTTGCCTTGAATGACTTTGGTCAAGGAATTTCATCATGCAAATGCACATATGTAGGAGATTTTCTTTATATGAGACATTGAACTATGGTTCAATTTCTTTCTCTCCGTATGAATGTTATTCTTTTGCAGGTTCTATGAAGGTGTTATTCATTCGTTTGATGCTGTTAAAAAAAAGCACAAGGTGACACATCAAATAAAATATAAGTTACCATTTATGTTTTTCTTTTCCTTTAAATATTATAATGTCTTAAATCTGTTCTTCATTTTCATTCGTCTATAGGTGCATTATAATGATGGTGATGAAGAAATTTTAAATCTGAAGAGAGAAAAGTGGGAGGTGATTGAAGATGAGTCTGGGCCAGATCAGGTGGGTAGTTTTCTAATTTATAGATAAATAACTTCTATTTGATTCATGTTCAAGGTTCTTAGTACGTTGTTGAAACAGGAAGAAGCGGCTGACCATCCAAGACCTGATGGTTCATCTGAAATGTAAGTGATTCCTTTTGTGATTCTTGAATGTTAAATTTGATTGCATCATTACGTTGGATTTAGATGGTTTCTTTGTGTATTTTGGCCTTGCGTGGTGAAACTTGGTTATTTTGTGCAGTTTAAGTTGATAAATCCTCCAATCTTTAGCAATGCTAATTTTATGTGACTGCTGGAATTTACTTTAGGTTTAGGAACTATTATATTTGGTAAAGCTTTGCATTTGCTTGCTGGTTTCTTGGGCTCTCTGATCTATTTCTGTTTTTATATTCTTGTCTAGGCTTATCTTCTTTTTCCCTTGTTTTGATTTCCATTAACAGGCCTCAAAAAAAGAAAGCAAAAGCAGCTGATCAGCCAAGCAAGAAAGCTAAGATGGATGCTTCGCCAAAAAGGTCATTAAATTCTTTCAAACGAAACCTTTTATATGATTCTTTAAATTTTATATCATTCTTTCTTTGATTTATGTAAATCCCAATATTGGATGGGCAGGGGTGGAGCAACTTTGTCTGGAAAATCCAAGGGTGCTGCCATAAAGTCTGGTCGCAAGACAAAGGAAGATGGTAAAGTGGATATGAAATCCAAAGACGTCTCCAAGAGTGGTAGTAAATCAGATAATGACAATGTTACCAAATCCAAGGATCACACCACCAAAAGTGGTAGTAAATCAGACAATGACAATGTTACCAAATCCAAGGATCACACCACCAAAAGTGGTGGTAAATCGGTTGATGTTGTAGGCAACAAATCCAAGAACGAGGATGACAGTGGTGACACAACCAATACTACCAAATCCAAGGATGATGGAAGTGTTACACCAAAAGCTTCCACAAAGTCAAAGCAAGACACTTCCAAGACAGGCAAGTCCAAGCAGGAGACCCCCAAGATTTCCTCCAATTCAAAAGGTAAGCCTCTTAAAATTGGTGGCAAATCTAATGCTAATGGTAGTGGCAAGTCGAAATCTGGTTCATCCAAGGTTAAAGAAAATGAAAGCATAAAAGAGAAATCCCCTGATTCGGCAAAGGTTGTGGAAGGTGGGAAGCGGAAATTACCAAGTTCGTCTAAGGCACATGGAGGTGATTCCTTGCCTGGAAAAAAGCGGCGACGATGAGCTGAAAGTCACTTCACCTAAACTGCATTGTTATTGCCAAGGGCTGGTTCTGGTCCAATGTGGAATATAGTCGAATAATAGTATTTATTGCAGCCTTCTTAGATGTCCTGGTGCTGCGTTCACAGTTAGCTAGCTAGCCATACATTTGGTAATTGACCTAGTTCTTAGGTTTGTTTTTGGCTAGCAAATATTCACAGTTAATGTAGTTTTACAGCGTTTGTAGGGTTTTAAGTTTTTTATTTTGTTTTGTGGGTAGAAGGTGCAGCATTAGGATAAATTGGGTTAAGCCATTTTGCCTTTATGAGAGTTTCTTCTATAGATAAATGTAATAGATTCAGATAACTTGATCGAAGCTTATCTTCAGTTTCAATAGCTTTTTATCCTAATGATTGCATCTTATTATTGATTTGTCTTGCATGTTTGATTGCATGTCTCATAATAACACCCAATCCAATCCCACTGAAAAGCGCCAGAGAAAATAGGATTCAAGTAAGTGTTTTAGACTAGCGGGAATTTTAACCTCTCTTTATTCTATGTTGAAAGCACCGATTATTATTGCCGTAACATCTGAGAGTTTCAAAAACTAGTTTAGTACAACACTTAGGAACTGAGACGGCAAAATCGGATTTGATTAGGGACAACCTTGTTTTGCTTGTTATGTACTTAATTAATAATTCAACGAGTCCACCGTCAAAATCAATAATGATTTTTGTCAACCGATGAATTTTCTAGGGGAAGCATAATCCAAGTTCAAGCAGCTGAAATCCGACTATACTTTGTTGTCAGTTATTTATACCCTAATTCTTTTAATGTCACTGCCTTAACTTTGGATTGTGCACCCAAGCCACGCATGCACTTCTCGAGTAAATACCATATAAATAAAGTTGACTTGTAGACTTCAAGTGTTTTTTTTTTCCAGCACTAAATGGTATATTATATCATAATCATATCAAACCAACCACAACCAGTCGACCCTAAGCTCTTCACAGTCTAAAAGTAGAAGTTAGAACTAGGCTAACTAAATCATAATCTTTTATCCTTTTCTGTTTCCATGTTTCTTGAGATCTATATATATGTATTAGTCATTGGCGTTAATTAGGCAATTAAGATGTAAGAATAAGATCATTGTTTTGTACTTTGTTGTTTGACTTAGCCAATTGTTTTTTTTAAACTGCATGTAATTGCATATTCATCATGATATATGTATATAGAGACAGACATATGCTTATCCAAATCAGCAGCTTCCCGAGAACAAAAGCAACTTCCCCTTATTGACTTGCGTGTTAGGATTCTTTGCTGCCCACTGTATATCGTGCTCCTGCAACAAAGTTACTCAAAAACATTTAACTTTTAATAATAGTTTTTTTTTTTTTTTCCATTTGATGATTTATATGAAAGCTGTAATTGACTATTGTGTATATGGCCGCAATCATCACATGCATCATCCGCTTGCCCCCCACTGGGGTTTTCTGCAGAAGAAACTGGTTTTCCCTTTGTGTTTTCAATTGTTGATTTTGAAACTCAAATTAAATATAGTAAATAGTTTGTATTGAGCTCTTTTTCATTGTTGGTTTTTGTACTCTCTCTTTTTATTTTTAATTTTTAATGTTTTTGTCCACATTGTTGCCTGTTCTGTCAAATTGTTGCCGCAATAGGAAGTATCATGTATCTTTAAAGAAGATGACGGAAAGACGTGAAGATACGATTCATGAAGCGATGGCGACCTTCCTTTTGTCCATTTGCCCAAAGGTGTTGGTGCTGATGATGCAACCCTAATCTCAATGCATTTTCTCTCTATATGTATGTGTGTATGTGTGTGTGTGTGTGTGTGTGTGTGTGTGTGTGTTTTTATTCTTTAGTTTAGGGCTCCATTTTTTTATAGAATGCAACATTTGGCATCTAGAAAACCAAAACGCAGAGAAAAAGAAAACCCAAATAAAAGAAAATTTAAACTCTCAAGAAACTAAAGCGGATGGAGTAAACATAAGATACCAATCCCATGTACGATATCTTGAGATAGATTGACACTTAAACCCGTTCAACTGGGCTTATGATTAGCTGATGAGGAAGCATATTGGCAAAGGGAAAAAAAAAAAAAAACAACCAAGAAAGAAGAAGGGATGTTTAGAAACAAAGACGAGGACCATTGAAAATCAGCTAGGATTCTAGGAATTTTATTAGTGGGAGAATTATTTGGTGACTAAATTTATTTAAGTAATAAACATACAAGGGCTTTTAATGAATAAGAATTCTTGATAATGAAGTAATCGGACAATAAATATGGAGTAGATCTTAAGTTTCAAAATTATCAACGTTTTATTAGGTGTGTATTGTAACTTCTATATTTATAATAATTTTTTTTAATAATGCAGCAAATTGAGATCTATTATTTTTTATAAGGTGATTAATACATATTTACTCAAAAATCCCAAGAAAAAAATGGTCAAAAGTTGTAATCTTGCTGCAGCAAATATCAATTCACCAAGTGCTCAAAAAAGATTAGTTAGATACCTTTGACTTCTATGATACTTGTAGGATAGGAGCAGCTATTGGCAGTTCCGAAAGGTGATCAATACAGGATCATAATGCTGGCCTATGCTATGTATCACATTTGTAAATAATACTTTTTTTTTTTAAATTACTCTTTTTTGAGGTCTTAACCTTTGATTTTTATTTATTTAAAGAAAATATTATACATCTGTATATATCTTTTAAAATAAATATTATATGTTTATATTCTTTTGAACTCATAATTTTTAAGAATCTATCTTACATGTATAATATTTGATTTAATGCTAAAGTGGTATAAAGTATCTTTTTATAAAAAAATTTTGATAAAGTGGAAGACAACAGACCAGATAAACCTACGTGAATGGTATTAAAATGCAAAAACACTTAAAAGGCATTTAGTATTCTTAGGAATATGTAAAAAGTACCATGATCATCATTATTTAATGGAGTATTAAAAAAATTACTCATAAGATGCGGAAACACCAGTTCTTATTCAAGGGAATTATTATCAAATGCATAAGGCAGAATGGAGATTATCATTTCAATATATAGGATCAAAGTTGGGGGTATGAAATATGAATACGTACGAATGAATGTTAATTAACAGTTACCCAATTGATTTCTAATCTTTATAACTAATAATATCGGGCAATTTTCATTTTTTCTAGGATACATGAAAACTGTGAAGTAATAGTGTTGCATTTGGCATTTACATTGCAATATGGGGTTTTGATATCTCTTATTTATTTATTTATTTATTTTGTTTGTCAATGAATGAAGCAGCTGTCGGGCAGCGTGTCGCTACTCGCTATCCCCAATATGAAAATAAGGAAAATGCCGATATAGTGTTAAGAACTATCCCGGTGGAAAATAGGGCCCATTGGCTTCTCATTAATAGTTTGTTTAAAGTTGGGACAAAGCCCTATAATTGCTGCCACTTGTAACATGGGGTCTCTCATCCAATTCCCAACTAGCCAATCTGATTATTAAGACAGACTCTCCCATTGACATGGAAATGTAAAGCACATAGTAATATTTCTAAATAAAGTGAATATGTAGTTATGTACTAGCTATAAGGATCAATTTTCTCATTAAAGTTTTCTAGTAATTAATAACTTACCATCAAGATAATAAACCCTAAAACCTATTTCTACTGAGAGAATATTGTTTCTTTTTCCTTTTCTTCAATATCTAACCATGCATCTACTCTTAAGAGAAAATGATGGGGAAGGGGGGGTTGGTCTTGGAATAATGAGTGGTCCAGCATCAATCGTTCACTAAAGTCCTAAGCTTTCAAGTATTTAAATGATAAAAAGGAAAAGTTAGATACGTGGGACAATAGGGCCTTTAAGGGCGTGGTCTCTGCTTCCCATAAAATCCTATTTCTTTTCCACTCTGTTACCTCTAAATTCTAGTGTATAAAATATGTATATGTATATATATATATTCAGTTTTAACGAATGCTTTCAACTTCTAGTGTTTCGTAGTATTTTTCCTATTATATGATGGAGAGGGGGGGACAACAGCAAACAATTAGTTATAATAATAACTTACTATTTAAAAAATATGACATGATTTCTTAACGGTGTTTTTTTTTTCTTTTTTGGCTGAACTTAAGGTCTTAAACCCCAATCCATTTAATGCACCAGAAATTTTCGATGCATAACTAATTGATCTCCAGACAAACTTGATGAGATCTTCCTTGTTTAGGAAAAAGGGTGCTGGGAATTTTGTTTGGTAAAAGAAAAGGAAAGAGTATTGGGTTTAACTCTAGCTTTAAACTTTTTTGAGTTGCTCTTAATTAAGCATAATGAAAATCATACAATCCAGTTCCTATTTTCTTGCTCTTAGACAATTATACTTAGGCTGCATTTTGTTAGAGTGTCATTTTGATGCTTCAATGCAGCCAAAACTCTTCACACCACACGTAGAGTCGATATTAATGCACCCTTTGCAATCTGTTTATTGGCGACTTTGATGCTATCGGATAATAATAGTAATAATAATAATAATAATAATCATACAGAAATGAATATGATTGAAAAGCATGGTCAAATAAGCAATACTATTATTTTTATTTAGGAAACAAGCATTTAGATTCAAAACTCTGATCTCTATATATATATATATATATATTGGGTATTATGAGCCTGACAAGTGACAGAAGAAAGCATTTCACCCTCAAGCAAAATAAAAAGAACATGGTGAATGGCATAGAAATAAATATTCTATTTTTAAAATAAAATTAAATCCAAAGTATATTGCAAGAGGATGGCATCATAAATTGAAATTCACCCTCCATAATTTTATTACAATCACATTTTCATTCAAATTTAAATTTTTAGTTAACAAATAACAATTTACCACATAATAATTACCAAAAAAAAAAAATCTGAACACCCTTAAATCGAATTGCCATTCTAAAAGTTTATTTTATAAAAGGGAAAAAGGATAAAAGGACAAAATTACATTGCTACTAATTCAATAAATGAAAAAACTGAAGTGTTTTCATTTTGAGCTTGAAACTTAATTTTCTTTAATTTCTTAAATTAAATCCATCTTAGTTCTTCATGGATGAGTTAAAGATATATACACTAATGGTTGTTTTTAAAACACTGTCACATAAAACACAAACCATTAACCAAGACAACATAAGACAGTTGAAGAAAAGGTTGATTTTGATATCTAAAATTATTGACATGTAACAAAATTAGGGTCCAATTATCCTTTCATTGTTATTTATAAATATAAAATATTTATAATTTATGAATAAATACGTGGATGTAAAATATAATGAGATTACTATATTAAAAATAACAAAAAAAATGCTGCCACTATTAATATATGTTCATTTAATTTAATTAAAAGTGGGAAAAAGAAA
>JBBYHO010000016.1:5885440-5901044 GCA_038382025.1 Adansonia gregorii | reverse complement strand
TAAAAAATACTAACATAATCAAACTAAATTGTATGATTTTAACATGATTTATCTAAAAAATCAGACATAAAAATTAACATAAATATTACTTATAATTAATTATAATCAATATTAATAAACTTTTACAAATGAACATTTAAATATAATTACAAAAAAAAATTATATAATCATATCAAAAATTACTTTTATGAATAAAATTCAACCATACCTGTAAAAAAGTTGTAGCTCGATTAATCAACTTTCAATAACACCTTAACTTAATTATATTATTCTCGAATTTTTTTCTTACGATTGAAGAGGAAGGAGGTAACTATTTTTTCTTGCGATTGAAGAGGAAGGAGAGAGCTCCTTTTATAGAGGGCTCTTCCTATCCTTCAATTATGTAATGGCCACGAGTAAAATACCCGTGACCTTGAGGGATACGACAGAAGTCATATCCCTCTACCAACTTCAATTATGAGGGTCACGAGTAACCCTTATAATTGAACAATTAAAGAAAAAAAAAAAGCAAAGAAGACAAAAAAAACCAAAAAATTGAAAAAAAAATATTATATGGTGCGAAATCACCGTGTGATATGGCGATTTCTCAATTGTTCTCGTCGTAATTGAGAAATCATCAACTAAATTGAATAATCAATATTTGAAATAATGATTTCTCAATTAAATTAAAAAATTGATTTATTTTGATAAATAAATTAATTTTAATTATTTTTATAAATAAAAAAATATATATTATTTACATAAAAAATCCACGCCTTTTTTGATGTTATTGTAATTATCAGTATTTCAAAAAAAAAATTTTTGGTAAATAGCATTATGTAAAGTTTCCTAACTGCATTATACATAAGTAATTAAGTTTGTTTTCCATAAAAAAGGAAAATCATTTCCATTATTGAAAAACTCTTCCCAAAAATTGCACTTTAGGCAAAAATAACAATAAAAAGTAAGGGGTCCAAGAAGAGAAACCCATCGTCGTCCCGACATCCTGAAATCCAAAGGTGGATTTCAAGCGTGTAATTTAAATCCAATTCATAAGCACGGGGGAATCCGAACAAAGACTCGCTGTCGCTGGATGATTCTCCTGCAAAGCTCATAAAAAATAGACAAAATGGTTCATTCGAAGGGGTGAGGGAGGTCGAGGCTGCTCACAAAAACCAAAAATAAATAAATAAATAAATAAAAGAATTTTTATATAAAATTATTTTATTTACAGTATTCCCTCTGCAGAAGCCTTTTTACACCAAACGATAAAAGACAAATTTCTCAACAGTCGGTCATATCCTCTGTAAAAAAAAAAAAAACGAAAACCCTGACTTTCTCTCTCGCTGAATCTAACTCTCTTTTGTGTGTGTGTGTGTGTGTGTGTGTGTGTTTTCGGCTTGAGTTTTTAGGTTTCCAGTAATGTCTTAGACTCGGATTTTAAAGGATCTGTTTCTGTATATTTAAGTACATAAATAATTTTTTTTTTTGGTTCATAGAGAGATAAAAGATATGGCGGCATCTGATAAGGAGCTGGAGCTATATTTAATGGAGGCTGGAAACAGGTTCCTCGAACCTCCTTCTTCAGCTGATGAGCTCATCCTTCTACTCGACGTAATCCCTAATTTCTGTTTTTTACTCTTCTCTTTTTTATTCTTTGATTTACATGCGTTTATTATGCATGCAGTTTCTTTTTTGTGTGTTTTTTATTTTTCAGCTATTAAAGTTAGTTCCATTTCCCCTTCATTATCTATTTTTACCTTAACAGTGAAGTTTTCTTGTTTTGCAAATTTTTTCACGGTTTGATTCTGCTTCTTCCACTATTATTACGTGCTTGAACCAGTTATAAAAGTATTTTCTGCTCATGGATATTGTTTAACACTGTCACTATTGTAACTTCACTGTAATTTTTTTGTAGATATATTGTTACCTGTATTTGTTTTTTTTTTTTTTTGAATTTGCTAAATTTCTCATATCTATAATGTGTTTGCTTTACTGACTTCAAAGGTAGAATGTTAGCCTTTTTTTAGCACAAATGGTATGTAGTAGCAAATATTTGGATGAAATGTTTGAAGTTTTGAATGTCTTTCAAATTAAAATTTGCACGCAAGCAGCGTTTAAGTCAGTGTGTTTATGCATGCACGCCTGTTTCTTGTTTTTATCTGGCATAACGGTTTTGATTCTTGCTAAAGGGAATCCCATGTCAGGCTTTAAGTATGTGAAATCTGAGGAACTGTTATAATAAATATAGTCCTTGAATTTTTGTTTAGTTAATCAAGCACGAGTTATGGTTGGTACTTAATTTCTGATAGGCAAGGTAATTTAAGGACTGACTTGTGATGGCTTTGTAATCATCAAAAATTAACATGGACAATATGCCTAGATATCGTGTGAAAATGATCATAGTAAGGATGGATTTCTTGGGGCATGTGAGATTTTGTTTTTATTGCTTGAAACGTAGATATTAAATGGCGTATTGTTTGTGGTAAATATCTTTTCTGTTTTCATAAAGGGATGAAGCATAGGGAATGCTGATTTTTTTATGAGCCTTATTTGATCATATTCTTTTTTCTTCTATATATTTAGGAAGATCTTTCCTGTTGTAATTATAGGTGTCTAAGAAAAGGAGTGTGCAGAATCCAGGATGAATGCATATTACAAACTGAATTTCAATTCCATGCTTGATGGTGTTCCCTGTTATGATGGTTTTTCCAACATTTTTAGTTTTCTCATGCTCCCAACTCTATTACAAATGATAAAGATGACTCTGGACTTGTGATAATTCATGAAACTCTGGTGTTGTTTCCTGTTTAGACAAGGTTATGTGTATTCACAACTGCATGCAAGAAAACTTTGAAGACAATGTGCGAAAATGTGCTGGTGAGCACTGTTAAGGCAACTGTTCATCATCCTTTGATTGATTGTTTGTGTGGGCTCTATGTCTCATTTAAGCTGTCTCCGAAGGTTTTATGATTTCTTATTTCATAAGTGGCTGTATGAAAACTGTGTTCCAATTCCATTGTAGAATACTCTTTAGGAAGATGGAAATCTAAGAATTGCAGTGTGATTTCATAGATGGCTGCTTGGCGATGTCTTGGTTGTAGAGCAAATGAGTGACGATAGGGTTATTAGGTACAATTAAATTTGTCATTTGTTTACAGCCAATTTGAACTAGAATGATTTTAAGTATTTTTCCCTTTTAATCTCCCTATTTGACAATGTGATACTTCACTTATTGCTTTTATTCACTGCCAACTGTACCCTTCCAGTCGGTTGTATTTTGTTTTAAGTCTGTTTATTTTTGTTGAATGTTATTGATGCATAGATAATTTTTGGGTAATTCATTGTGAATCTTGGGACAAGCAACTGGTTGTCTGAATTTTTAGGTACTTTAGCATCCTTATGTTGTGCCTTATGCTAGTGTTTTTAATGGATGCGTTTTACATTGATGATGATTTTTCTCTTTTCTTTCTTCTGTAAATGTAGCATCTTGAGAGCTGTCTTTCAAGGGTGGAACAATCACCAAGCCAATCAATGCAAAATGCACTCTCTCCATCACTCAAAGCATTGGTTGCAGAGAAGCTTTTTAGACATCCTGATGATGACGTCAAAGTTGCAGTTGCTGCTTGCATTAGCGAGATAACAAGGATAACTGCACCAGATGCTCCTTATGATGATGACCTAATGAAGGTACTCTGGATTCATTGTTTCTGGATTTTTTTTTTTTTCAGATTTCATGATCATTTTAAATTCCTTTTACTCATTTGCAGATTGATCCTTATTAATGTGTAAGCAGGAGGTCTTTCAACTGATTGTATCATCATTTGAAAATTTAGCTGACAAGTCCAGCCGCTCATTCCTTAAGAGGACCTCTATTCTTGAAACTGTCGCCAAAGTCAGATCATGTGTGTTGATGTTGGATCTCGAATGTGATGCACTAATCATTGAGATGTTCCAGCATTTTCTTAAGGCAATCAGGTACAAATCAACTTCTTGAATAGAGAGTTGCATTCTCTCGTTGACATTTGTTCCTCAACGTAAATCTTCTATTATCTTTCCTACCTATGAATTCTGTTTCATTTACCAGAAGATTACTGCTTTTAAAATGTTTTCTTTCGGTTCATTGTCTTGGTCTCTCATGGCATTAATCTATGCTGTAGCAAAAACTGTGTTTTCATGTGCTAAGGGATGATATTGAGTTTCTGGAACTTAAAGGTCTCGTTAACTAGGTGCCTGTTTTAGAGTTGCTAGATAGTAGGAAGGCCGATAATTTACAAATTGATTTCCAAATCTTCAGTTATTACTAATCAAACAAATTTTTAAGTGCTCGTTTCAGTAATCTGTCTCTCTTTCCTTCTGGGAGCTTTTGTGTTTTGTTTCTTCTTCTGTATCTTTTTTTTTTCTTGTGTTGATTTTATGTTTAATAGAGGCTTGTTCCTCAATTCAAAATTTTGTTGTCATCCTTATATTCATCTTTCTGTAAGGCTACTTTTCTGCAGTGGATTACTATTTGGGAAAAAAAGAATAAAAAGGTGATTTAGTATACTATGCAGAGCATGCTTTCTAAATCCTTGTTTTCCTAATGATTCTTTTATTTTCTTTTCAGGGATTATCATGAAGACGCTGTCTTTACATCAATGGTGACTATTATGACACTTGTATTGGAAGAAAGTGAAGACATCTCTGCAGTGCTGCTCTCCCCAATCTTAGCTAGTGTAAATAAGGATAATGAGGTTTGTTATCATATGAGCACTTACTATCTGTTACTTTTCCTTTGCAGTCTTGTTTAATTCATCAAGGGCTTATATCTTCTCTCAGGAAGTTCTTCCTGTTGCTCGGAGGTTGGCAGAGAGAGTGCTTGAAAAGTGTGCTTTAAAGCTTAAACCTTACCTAATGCAAGCTGTAGAGAACTTGGACATTTCTTTAGATAATTACAGTAGCGTAGTTGCTTCTATATGCCAAGTGACACCTGCTGCTGTGGAGCAGAATGATGTTTCTACTGACAAACGTGCGGTAATCATCAAATATTTATCCGAACCTCTATTCCATTGGTCCTATTTGTTTGAGGGTAATTACTTAGTCATTTTGTGCAGTTTTTCTGTATGAATTTCCGCTCTTCATTAATTGCTGATAGATTATTTGTTACTTGATTATCTAAGGTTTAGAGCTCTTTATTTAATTTGTGTGTGACACTTTGTTATTGGTCTATTTTTGTGTTTACTTTTTTCAATCCTTGTTCATGATATCCTTCAAATCAGGACAGATTTTGTCTTGTGTTAACACCTTATTGACATCTTTTACGCCTTCTTCAGTGAACATAGAGTTCAGTTAGTCACCTTAGTGTTTTTTTCCCCTCCTCTCTCTCTTGGTTAATTGGCTGGAGGATGATGAGTAAACCAGCAGATGCACCTTTGGACAAGGCAGCCCAGGACCATTTTGTGTCATATATTTGTTGTCAAGTCAGTGTTTCATGTGTATGATTGGATTCAAGCGGTTTCTGTTTATATTGTATTCAACTTTTGTTGTTAGAATTTAATGCTTGAAATTAGTCATTTATGAATCCTTAAATTCTGCAGGAGGAAGATAAAGAGATTCCTATAGAAGCAGTTTCAACTGAACATGTTGATCTTGCAAATGAAAAATCTCCCAAGTCAGTTATTAGCAATGGTGTTGTGCAAACTGCCGAAGGTGACTCATTGGCTGATTCAAACTCCTTAAAGAAGCAAGAGGATTGCCATCTTGCTAATAAGTCCGAGAATGCTGATACATTAATTGTTGCTGAGCATCATAGACTGGAAGCTGAGAAAGTGGTCAATTCGGATTCTAAGTCGGAGCAAACTACCCAGGAAAAAGGGAGAAAGTCTGATTTCAAACCAATAGAACCTTCTGACAGCTCTCATGTTGATGAGAAGGAAGCTGAGATGTTAAAGGACCTTAAAAATGACAGCAAGGATGACAGTCGTTCACCTCGTAAGGATCCCTCTGTTGATGAGGTATTATCGTTGAAAAATAAAAGAGAGACAGATATTCAGCCTTCCTTACCGAAAGCAACGGAGGATGAATCAACCGGTGTTTCCCCCACATCAAGTGGGACCACACCTGATGAGAATCATTTGAAAAGGGCTGCACGGCCAAAAAGGAAGGAGAGCTTTAGTAAGGATTCTACACCTTCTGTTGATGTCTCTAAGAAGGAATCTGAAGGGACAGGTGATGCAGAAGCGAAAACGAATGGACAATCTGAGAAAAATGTTGCCACTGTGGTTTCCGACAAGGATAATGTTCCAGCTGATGATGAAACTAAGAAAGAAAGTGACAATGTTTCAGAGACAAAAACACTGGAGAAGTTGTCAAAGAAGATAGATACTAGCAGTAATAATACAGATGGATCCTCTTCGAGGCAACTGGAGGATAAGAAACGGCAAGCTCGGAGGAAACTTATTCCTGAGAAAGATGAGGTGCTTACTTTTGGCTTTTAAGTTGCAATTTAGCTATTCCCTGGTGTTGTTTATTCAAAGCTTTATTATTTATTTTTTAGCTGATTTAGATCCTTCGGTTGAGGGAATCAATGTCAGTCTTATTATTTATTTAGGAAATGGTTGCTTCTCCCAAGTCATTCAAGCCAACTAAACATGATTCTCACATGGAGGAGACCCCAAATACAAAACCCAAGAAAAAGCATACCCCAAGGAAAGAAAAAGTGAGTATCACTTGTACCAGATTGTTGGCATTGCATTTGTTTTCTACTTTTTTTGTACCTTTTTGCATTTTTCAAGATGGTATTTTATTGGTAGTGTATTGTAGTTTCTGTAGGTTAAATAAAGGTTAAATAAAGCAGGCATTATAGGTGGCATTTATGATGATCCCTATGGGTTTGAACTCTTAACGGATTCTTTGTTCTCTTGTCCTCTCCCTTCACCATTCACAGGACATTTATTTTTTCTTGCATCGTCTTAATCCTCGTGTTGGCTTTCTTCTCCATATTGCTGCTGATCGAGTGCATTGAACAATTAGCTTTACTATAATCATTTTATTTTAGTCAATCTAGCTGTTCTCCATTTTTCATATTACTTGCCTCTCTTTTTTCTTTTTTGGCCGTTTTTAAAATCTATATTCTTTTTTCAAAATGATGCCCATCTAGCAGCAATGCCACTTTTAACCATCTTTGAGTTCATTTACCTTTCAAGAGATGTTTGACATTGCTCTGGGTTTTCCAGACATACCAAGTCTCTTATGTTTCCTTGATGCCCAGTGCCAAAGCAATGCTGTGCTTACTGTTATTACATGCGTGTCAGTGCTAACTTTTTGTTTTCTTTTGCCATTTCTTGAGATCATAGCTAATTGCCTTCTATCTTGCTCTATGGAAATATTTGAGCATATAAGCTCAACTAATGCTGTATGAAATAATGTGAACCTGTTATTTGACTCAGTCCATACATGCTGCAATCTGAACATATTTGAAGCAATTGTATTTCATATCCTTCTTCTGGATATACTTGATTTTTTTTATATTGATTCTTTGTCAGGCATCTGATTCTATAGAATATGGTGAGAATCTGATCGGCTTGAGGGTCAAGGTCTGGTGGCCCAAAGATCGTATGTAAGCATACGTATTTCTGTATTCCGTTTTATATTTTAAAAAGTGTTACAGAAAGTGATGCTCTGAAATATAAACCATGGAGTTCTATTTTTTCTATCTTTTCTCTTATATTTGTATGCTTGTTCATTGTATCTTAATTTCTGAATGTGTATCCACTACCCAGATCCAATTTCCTTGCTTATGTAACTTTTAAATGTGAACCCCCTTTCTCTTGTTTGTTGTTGCGTAACAGTTTGTTTCAAATTGTAAGGTCAATGAATTAAAATTTCTTTCCAGCCTTGTTCCTTATTTTCCTTTTATAATCTTCTTTTTTACCTTGTTCTTGCATATTTAGATCTTATATTCACTCATAGGAAAAGAAAAAGACTAATGGAAAAATATTCTCTTTCAAAGATGTCGTGTGTGCAAATATAAGATTTGAGTGTGTAAAAGAAAGAATATGAAGAGATAACAAAACCCACATGTGATGAATACACATAATTGGCATAGACAACGACCGGTGGTTCTCTGTGAACCACCTGTGGTTCAAGGTTAACTGCTGCTAATTTTCCTGATCCTAATGGCAAACTCTTCAAAACAGAAAACCTATAGAAAAGATTGGAAGAACAAGATAAAAGAGAAAGCTAGAATACGATAATATGAAAACCAATATTAGGCGGTACGTATCCTGCCTATCTTTTCTATCTTCTCTTCCTTATGAACGGAATCAAACTAAAAGTGTTTTTCCTGCTGGCAAAATGGCATCTCTGCTCCTTGACATTTGTGCTAAGAGATACCAAATAGAAAGAGTAAATCACTTGGTTATTTCAAAAGTTGTTGCCTCAAGTGCCATATGGTTCTTTATTTCAGACTTCTTGTCTGTAACTTTTTCATGGAGGTTTCTTCATTTTTCATCAAATCATATTTGTCTTCTTTAGATTTATTATGCCTTTACTTGACTGACTTTGGTCAAGGAACTTAATTATGTAAATGCACATTTATAGGAGATTTTTTATATGACACATGAATTATGGTTTAATTCTTTCTCCTGTTATGGGTGTTATTTTTTTGCAGGTTCTATGAAGGTGTTATTCATTCGTTTGACTCTGTTAAAAAGAAGCACAAGGTGACACCATATGAGATAGAAGTTTCCTTTTAATTTTTTTTTCTTTTCCCGAGTATGTTACCAGGTTTTTTCCTCTAATTTTTTATGCTAGAATGTATTAATTTTTTTTTCTTTGTTTTTATTTGTCTATAGGTGAACTATATTGACGGTGATGAAGAAATTTTAAATCTTAAGAGAGAAAAATGGGAGGTGATTGAAAATGGGTCTGGGTCAGATGAGGTTGGTTGTTGTCTAATTTATCAATTACTAGCTTTTATTTGGTTCATCCTCTAGGTTGCTAATACTTCATTGAAACAGGAAGAAGCAGCTGATCATCCATATCCTGATAGTTCATCTGAAATGTGGGTGATTCCTATTGTGATTCTTGAATTTTAAATTTGATTGCTTCACAATCCTGGTACTAGATGGTATCTTTTGTGTATTTTGGCCTTGCATGATGAACCTGTCTGGGTTCTTTTGTGCAGCTTAACTTATACATCTTCCATTCTTCAACGATGCTAATATTTTATGAATGCTAGAGTTTTAGTTTAGGGATTATCGTATTTGTTATAGCTTTGCATTTGCTTGTTGCTTTCTTGGGCTCTGTGGTCTATTTCGTCCATTGTCTGGGCTTATCTTCGTTTTCCCTTGTTTTAATTTGCATTATCAGGCCTCAAAGGAAGAAAGGAAAAACAGCTGATCAGCCAAGCAAGAAAACTAAGATGGATTCTTCACTGAAAAGGTTGTTTAATTCTTTAAAATGAAACCTTCATCACTATTCCTTATTTGATTTCTGAAAATCCCAAAATTGGATGGCCAGGAGTGGAGGAGCTTTGTCTGGAAAATCCAAGGGTGATGTCACGAGGTCAATTCGCAAAACAAAGGAAGATGGTCAAGTGGATAGCAAATCCAAAGATGGGTCCAAGAGTGTTGGTAAATCAGAGAATGAAAATGTTACCAAAGCCAAGGATCATAACCCCAAAAGTGGAAGTAAATCAGTTGACATTGCGTCAAAAGTAGTCAACAAATCCAAGAATGGGGACAGTTGTGACACATCCAAGTCTGCCAAATCCAAGGATGATGGCGGTCTTACACCAAAAGCTTCCACAAAGTCAAAGCAAGACCCTTCAAGGACAGCGAAGTCGAAGCAGGAAACCTCCAAGATTTCCTCCAATTCTAAGGGTAAGCCTCTTAGAAGTGGCGAATCTAATGCTAATGGTACTGGAAAGTCAAAATCGGGTTCGTCAAAGGTGAAACAAAGTGAGAGCTTGAAGGAGAACTCCACTGATTCTGCAAAGGTTGTGGAAAATGTGAAGCGGAAATCTCCAAGTTTGTCCAGGGCAGAGGGAAGTGATTTCAAGTCTGGAAAAAAGCAGAGAAGATGAGCCGAAATTCATTGTCAAGGGCTGGTTCTTGTCCAGTGTGGGACTTGGCTAAAACCTAGTAATTGTTGCAGCCTTCGTAGACGTCCAGGTGCTGCGTTCATAGCTAGTCTTGCATTTGATATTGGCGTAGTTCTTAGGTTTTATAGCTAGCAAATATTCACAGTTACTATAGTTTTGTGTGTGTGTGTGTGTGTGTGTGCGCGCGCGCGTGGGCGCGCGCGCGTGTTTTGGGTGTTGGAATCCCTGTTATTTAAGGTGCAGCATTAGGATACATTTGGGGGACCTTTTTCCCTTATTTATAGAGTTGCTTCTGTAGATAATGTGAAATAGATTCACGAACTCGGTGAAAGCAAGTGGGTGGGCTACCCCGTATCTTCTTCTGTTTAATGACCTTGGTTCTAATGTAATGATTGCATTGTGTATCCATGCCGTGCTGCATCTTTTGTTCTTGCATATCACCCGATGAAAAATGTCAGAGGATTGAATACATCTTTGATAGTATTGTTGGGAGTTGATTGATAATCTTATTTTGATTATCTATGTTGTTTATTCAAATTCCAACTCCAATTTCAACTCAGTTTTAAGGCATAGTGTTTTCTTTAGAAAAGAAAAAAATCTGAGACCCTCGAAAACAATCAGTTTCACCATTTGTCTAAAATAGAGAAATGTGATGTAAAAGGGAAAAAAATGATTGATGAATTATTTATTTAATTAAGTAAAACTAAGCATTAAATGTAACCTTTTTTTAAAAAAATTAATAATAAAATAATTTTTAATCAACGTCTATAAACACCAGCAAAGCAGACTCTTCCAAATTATATGGTTTACCTGTCACCTCGCCTGTACGACATCACAGCGAACCTCCATTGTAAGCCATGAACAGGACACAAACTCTCCCACCAATTTAAGCCATGTAATGTAATGCCATGAAAAAGGTTATTTCGTTGGCAACAACTCAACCGCAATCCCCTCAAATAGACAGTAGACATTTTAGTTGCCTGCCTTTTCTGCCTCTATTTCCAATCCAATCCATGCCCCAAAAATCCTCAAACACAAAAAGCTTTCTTTCTCTGTCAAAAATGGCCCAGCTCAGCTGCATCCAGAAATTTATGTACTGCAAGCACAGAAACAAAACCAAATACAGAAATGAAAAATATTCTCCCCCTTTCTCTCTAATAATAATAATAATAATAAAAATAAAAATAAAAAGGAAACTTAGAAAAAAGCTAAGACAGACAGCCAGAGAGAAGGAAAAAGATGGATAGATATGTCTTCAATTGTCATCCAATCACAGAGCTCTGTCACCCTCTCTCTAATTCCCACATTTACCCTTCTCTGTGTATCCCGTCTTCCATTGCTCATTCAACTCAATTCTTTCCCCGTTCCTCTTGGGCCGTTCTTCTTGGGCCGTTTTTCTCAATTCTTTGTAACCCCAAGTCATATCTCTCTTATCTGACTATATCTGGATTTTCTTCTCCTCAAGTTTTGTTTTGGAACCGCTAAGAACCTGATAAAAACAAGGGCTTTTTCTGGGTTTTTTATTTTATTTTTTGCTCCTTATTTGATATTGGAGATTGTTTTCGTATTATAAATTTTAGGGCAAAAGACTTTTTTTTTTTAATTTTATTTTTTTGTAAGGATAGAAAGGCTTTGGAGTAGTCTGCAAAATATATGATATATTTTCTTGATAAATTTTTTAATTAATTTTTTGGTTATTGGGTCTCAATTTTAGTAATTAAGATGAAAAGGGCTTCTCTAAATTCTCACCAGCAATGTAACTCTGTTGATGAGGAAGCTAGGGCTAGATTGAAGCATCAAAACCTACTTCAGGAGTTCTTGGAATTGCAAAAGGTTTAGTCCTTTGCTGCAATTATCATGTTTAGTTGTGATATGTGATTAACTAGGCTGCATTATTTTGATGATCCAACAGTTGGTTTTTTAGCACAAATCATAGATTCTAGATTCTTGTTTTGATGCTGCGGCCTTTATGATATTTCTATTTCTGCCCAAAATTTTGCTAGTTTTTTAGTCCACCTGGTGAATGATAGAATTTTGCTAATTGTTCAAATGTTAGTTTCCGCTTGATTATTGATTATACCTCAACTAAGCGAGATGGTCGTGCTAGGAGTTGTTCCAAACTTATTCTCATAGAATGTATAGAATGATGGTTTAGGTGTTAACATGTCCGGTTATAATGATTCTGACTGTTTTGGTTACTTGGACTAGCTGTTAATTCTTTCGTGTCAATCACTATAGGAGTTTGTTTCAAAGAAGAAAAACTTGCAGACCCTGAATCAGAAGCGAGAAACCCTTTTGGCCGAAGTTCGGTATGATATATCTATTTGCTTTATTTGTATGGATTTTTGCATGAATATTGATCAACAAGAAAATTTGATAACCTGATAATATCTTCTCTCTTCCTTTTTTTTTTTTTCCTCTGAATTCTAGGTTCTTAAGACAGAGGCACAGCTATTTATCGATGATCAAGTCTCAAGAATATGAAGTACCACAAGATTCTGTTCGATCACAAAATCGGCACTTGCAAAGCAAAACGGCTAAGAATTATGGCATCAATGAAGCTGTTGAGAGTAGACAGAGTTCTTTGCCTGATTTAGACTCAAATGTATATTTATAGATTTAGAACTTGTTGTGCTGTTATCCGTTGACATATTGGAATTCATTGACTATATATATATATATTATCATATTGCAGGTTCATGAGGAAGGGGGTGGGAGAAGTCAAGCGGATGTTCAGGCGCCGTTGAGAAAGGAGAAGAAGCCTAAAAACTGTTTGATCAATGGCAAAAGAGTTGGGAAGAAGAAAATCTCATGGCAAGATCAGGTGGCTTTGACTGTCTAATGATTAATATCTAAAATTTTCACACAGTTTAGCAGATAACTGAGGTGGACAAGAGTTAACTGTCTCCCTGAAAAGAAAATTGGATTGGCATTGGTTCTAATTTTCACTTTCATTGCCTTATAGTTGTTTCTTAAATATTAACTGTAAATCAGGCCAAATTTGCTCAGCCTACCATATATGAATATAGTGCATTGCTCATTTGATTGTGAGAAGTGAAAAAAAGAATCCTCTTTCTAATTTGAACAGTCTTTCAATGTGGTGCTATTACTTGAGTGGCAGAACCTGGAATGTTAGTGTTAAAAGTCTAGTTTTTATTGTAACCTGTGAGAAGTATATTTTGCATTACAATTGTGTATTCTAGGATGATGGTCATTCTCCTGCTGTGAACCTGAAATAAAGAGGGGGGGGGGGAAGAGAAAGCCATAAATATTATCGGCTTTCACTGATGAATATGTGTTTGTGCGTGCGCATATATATATATATATATATCAATTGTTTTTGGATAACATGTTATTCACTTCTTGGTAGACCATATCATTTAGATGGTTATTACTATGATGATGATAATGGTTCTTGTATTATTTTGCTGATTTTATGATGGGTGGTGCTCTTTCTGATAACTGGGAAATGCGACTCCGGCTTTAATTCCTTTTGTCCACGAAGCTGAGCAGTCAGATGCTTCGATTCCGCCAGATATGTTAACCGAGAAAAAAAAGTGGAATATCGAAACCACATTTCTTATAGATTAATACTGTGTGTGTGTATATATATATATATATGTATGTACGCTTCCATTAACATATAGAAGATATATTATGCAAGTATTAAATAATGTCATCTCCGCTTCAAATTGATAGTTGGCACTTGTAAGAATTGGGATCATTTCTGTAGGCCATTCAGTCACTCCAAATGTTTAGACCAATATTAATAATGTAAACAATATATATATGTATATCAATCAAATTGGCCAATATTTTAATTTACTACTACTTTTCTTTTAAGTCGTTTTCCTCCAGCAAGATTAGGACCAAAACAAAAGGTGTACGTATTTTAACAAAAAGAACAGCAAATAAAAAGAAAAGAAAAGGTTGACCCATGGGTATGATGGCACGGCATGATGATATAGAAAAGGAATAGAATTGAACTTGACCTTGTCCATGAAATAATGCCTTCCATAGATTTTATTTATTTATTTATTGTGTTATATCTTTTGTTTTTTAATTGCAAGGAGCAACAACAAAAAAATTACAGACTTCAATTTACCACAAAGTCAAGAAAATAATTCCGATATTATCAGTAAATAGAGAGAGACTAAGACTATGAGGAGGTTCAACAAACATAACAAAATCTTGTTGGCGAGGTAACTCTCATTTTAACTAAAGAAATGGGCACAAGCATTAACCTCTCTGTAAGTATGAAGGATCTTAATTCTTGTGATCTGTTGTATAAATGATTTATAAACATTAACAAAAAAAAAAATTAAGAACATAATGAGCACGGATATTATGAGTTGGGTTGAATTCGTCAACAATTATGATGAGGTGGCAAAAGTACCTTAAAATAAAATATCACTCTTTTTATTATATGTACTTTATAATTTGATGTTGGTGTTAAGACTTGAGGGGGACTTCCATCCCATATTCCCCTTTGGTTTCAATTTACTAAATTAATTTTGGCGGCACAACAGAAGCAGATTCTCTTTCGGTTTCGGTTTTAGTTCTAGTTCTACTGCTCCAACATCCAATTCCACGGTGATTCAACTATTTTTGCTTCTTCAAAATCTCCCTCTTTTTCCTTTCTCATCTTCTTCCCTCCAGAAGCTAGGTTTTCCTCAAACGTTCCCCTTTTTTTTAACTAAACTATCTTCTTCTTCTTCTTCGTCATCGTTATCGTCTTATCACTATCATTGTTATTACTACACGATACACGATTTCCTTTGAAGAAATTAATTGTTGATTTATTGATCCTTTCTGGCGTCTTAATGACGCTCAAACGTGTTCTAATAGTTATAGTTTTTATTGAATTAATACGCTCGGTGGTTTTTTCTTTAATATCCCTTTTCTACGTTTTTTTGCGAATTCAGGCAAACAAGCACACCATTATTTTGATGCAAACTTCACAGAACAGAGCAACGAGAACTTTTATGGATTTTGATTCCGTAACTCAAGCTATGGATGGTATGTATGTTTTCTTCACTTTTGCTTCTATCGTTCCCCCCTCCCCGCCCCTTTTTTTTTGGGTTGTTGTTTGTTGTTTGCTGTCTGTCATCTTAAACAATTTGTTTGACGGCAATTATTACGAGTGGCGGTTAATTTATGTGTTAAAAAGATAGGTAGTGTTTTCATGTCAAAATGTTTTCTGGATTTTAAGAGGAGGATGACAACACATAATTGCTTAAACAGATCAGTTTTAACTCTTTACTTTTATGGTTGCTCTTGTTATTTGCTTTCTTTGCTCATGGTTGGTTTGCTGTTACAATAGGGTTTAGAAGTGGAAAACAATACAATCAAAACTGAGCCTTTTTCTGGTAGGATACATGTTATACCTGCCTAGTTGGCGACCGCTAGGAGGAAGATCACGGACGATCGCCTCTGTCCCTTAAGGCGATCGCCTTGTGATCCCTGACACATCTGACGACGTCTTAAATGCGGAATTGACACCTACAAGAGAGGCGGCCGACCTGCCGGGCCGACCACTAG
>JBBYHO010000016.1:5870073-5884872 GCA_038382025.1 Adansonia gregorii | reverse complement strand
GTGCTTAACTTGGTTAATTAGGAAGTAAGGGAAAGTAAGGAAGTCAATACATATTTGATTCCATGGCTGATTTATTTATTTTAAAATATGCATAAGAGTTTTCAATGATTGATGATGATACATTAGTAAGCAATATCGATTTACTACTAAAGTCTTTTAATTGTTGATTTTTATTAAATTATTTTTAAGATTTTTTTATTTTGTTTTAAAATCAAATCCATATTTACTTTTTATTATATTTTACTATTTTTCCATCACATAATTTCTTTTCTTTCTATTATCAAAATCAGTTTTAAACTTCTGTACTTGTGAGATACGATCTCTACTTCCCTACATTACAAATAAAAAAATCAAGCCAAAGGAAGTGAGCAATATAAACGGGTAGCATCGACAACTACCACTATGATTCGAAGGTAATCTATTGTACTAAAATCTCAATCATTTAGCTGAAGGAAAATGCTTTAACTATTACCCTATATATCTGTTTCTGAGTTGGAAGAAAAAAGCTGTCTTCTTTTGCTTATGGTGGGATAACTTCTGCCCCAATTTCAGGGTAGGTTAACCTAAGGTTGGAGTATGGAGGTTTGATAAAAGATCTTTTGATACTGTAGCTCTGCCGAGAAACCTTCCCCTGCCTCCTCCTGGTGTTCCACAAATTGTGGTAAGTTTTAACATTTATCCTTCTATAGAACACATGCAAGGCAAAAAATGGAACATCTTTGCAAATGTGAAACTATACACTTTGCCCATGCATTAAAATTTGACTCTTGGATGTAAAATTATAGAATGTTGTAATCAAATGCACTGCGGCTGGTAACTCTGGTGAAAATGGTGAACGAAGCCACATCAAACATTCCAAATTGGGGTCATAGAAGAAATGTTAGGATGCAACTGCAAGATATTAGTGTTTGATGAATGATGATGAGCTGAGTGAGAAAAAAACTACAATTATATTCCAATTAACAAAAACATATTACTGTTTGATGATATTTGTAAGTTTTTTTTCTTGGTAGGAATTAGTGTTTGTCAATGATTTCTCTTCTTAGATTCTTTAAAGAAAAATGAAAGCAAAACCTTGTAAGTTGGAAGAAGAGATTTATTCTCATCTGCTTTCAGATGAGTTTATCTTTCTATAAAACTCTAATAAAATCTGATTCGACCAAGTAATCTATTTAAATTTAATTCGATTAATTTAAAAAATTAATAAATTTAAATCTAAAATGATTCAAATTCGAATAATAATTCAAATAATTCAAGTGATTGCTCTTGAACTTGAACGTCTGATTTAATGGAACCTGCCATGAAGCTTGTCCGATTGTTGCTAAGGAAGTTGTCTAAGGCATCATTGAGAACGACTATCTCTGAGAGCTGTCAATCATTGTAAGTTTAGATGTTCTTTAACCTTTAAGCTTTTGTTCTCAATCTTTAATTTACAAAGATTAAATTTTGATAAATTTCATCATTTCCCTTGTAATTTAGATGGCCACAATAGCGAAGACAATTTGCTCTTCCACAAATGCCTTGAAGTTTGAAGCACTTCACTTATTGTCTGCCCTCTTCTCTTCCGAATATTCGGTATTTCCCTCCACCCGGCTCACTTTTCTTTCCTTCTTTCTTTCTGGGAAGTTACTGTTTTGGATGGTTAATTCTTGGGAACCATCTTACTTGTTCACATCTTTTGAGATTATATATGATTTAGTTTCACTGAAGTATTGGAATGTTGGACACTTCTCACCAAAGTATTAATATATTTCTCATATCCGGAAATACAACTTCATTGAAATTTTTAATTTTTTACATTTCATGTTCTTTCTCCTCTTTGGTTTTATTTCTTGAAATTACCAGCGTCAATCTTCATAGTTACGTGCCCCAACATGTAGCCTTTATGCTAGTGTACTAGCTAACTTTAACTGATCAGATTTTCACTTGATACTTTTAGACATTACTTCATGATGCTTTCCATGTATTCCAAATGAGAAGTGGTCAAACCATATATGAGATGGTGTCGTGGCAAATTTACAGAACTGTGTAGGTATGTTGAACTGAATTTGTTCAATCTTACTGCAAATTCATTCAATTCATACTAGGACTAGAGTCAGTATTTGAATTGTTGTACTCTTCTTCCTTGCAGAGCAAAACTCTTGATTTTAATATTGAAGCTTACTGATTTTTATGTTCTTGATATTCTAACTCAGCTCCTGATGAAAAATTTGAGGCCCTTATTTTAGCTGAATCCATGGTATCTATAATGGTGAGGGTTGGCTGATTGGTCAGATAAACATGCCTAATGCACAAGACCTTTTCCCGCTGACAGGTAAGGAGTGCTTGTTGAGTTCTTGTGGTTCTTCTAAAGCTAGTTTAATTGGCTGGGCCACATGGTTCATTATTCGTGGAATTATATCTCAGGTGTCTATTGCTTGTCTTAGAGTCATCAAGGGTTGAAGTTGCTGTTTTTCTGAATGAGTTAACCTACTCAAAATATGAAGCTTCTAAGAGTTCTTCATCGACAGCCGAAACTTTTATTTCAAAGCAACAGAAAGTGACTATTGTCTTTACCTTGTTCGAGAGGATAATAAAATTGATATCAAACATTGGTGAAACTGAATGCATGTTAACAATTCTAGATTTACTAACCTGGTGTTACATTGCGTATTAATACAGTTCTGCTTTTCTTACCTTTGAAACAAGCATGATTTAGATAAATTTATGGCTACATTTAAATTTGATTTTTTGTTCAGTTTATAGCAAGGGAGTTCCTTATTTTCCTCTATTTATTTTGAAAGCTGTTTATTGAAGAAATTTAATCTGGACGCTCAATCACAGGGCTCCTTATTGATGAAGGTACTTCAATAAAGGTAATCCAAGGGCTTTACGAGACAATTGGTGTGGTTCTAGAGTATCTACAATATGCAAAGGTATGGTTAGAAATATGATATTAATATATCTTTAGCTCTCTTATTTATGGTTAAAATTCTGCAGGAACATGAGCAAAAAATAGGACATGAACTTCTTGCTCCAGTACGTCTTGTTGGGAAGTGTTTTTGATGGCGTCTCATTTAAAAGTATTTATGCTATTTCCTTTTTTATATATCCAGGCGTACATGAACATCATCAAGCACTGGATTTTGATTTTTTTGCACCTAGTTGAAGTTTTCCTTGAGCTGATATGTGGTTTTTAACTATCTTGCAGAAAAACCCATTGCATGCAAAGATAAAATCATGGAACTGTTGGGATATATGCTTCCCGTTGAAGTTGAAGATGAAACAAGGTACGGCAAGTTAACTTGTGGATCTTTCATAAATCGATACGTATATCTTTTTTTTTTTCTTTTTTTGTAGTTCTCGTTGACTAACTTTGGCTTCAGTACGTCTTGTTGGGAGGTATTTTTGATGCCATCTCATTCAAAGAATTTATGCTATTTCCTTTTTTATATATCATGGGGTACGTGAACATTATCAAGCACTGGGTGTTGATTTTTTGCACCTAGGTGACGTTTTCATTGAGCTGATATGTGTGTTTCAGCTATCTTGCAGAAACACACTCATTGCATGCAATGATAAAATCTGGGTGTTGATTTTTTGCACTTAGCTGAAATTTTCATTGAGCTGATACGTGTGTTTCGTCTATCTTGCAGAAACACCCATTGCATGCAAAGATAAGATCTTGGAACTGTTGGGTTACATCCTTTCAGTTGAAGGTGAAAATGAATCAACGTATGGCAAGTTAACTTTGTAGATCTTTGATGAATTGATACGTATATCTTTTGTTCTTTCTTTTTTTCTGTTGTTCTCATTGACTAACTTTGCTAATTAACCTCGATACAGCCCTCTTTCCTCTGTATGCTTTCTGCTTCCAATGTTGTGTCAAATAACGACGACGATTGAAGGATGCAAACTTTTGACTTCTTCTGGAGGTTATAAAGCTGTAAGTATATCTTAATTGAAAGCATCCTTCTTGTTGATAATTAATACCAATGCAACTTTATGTTGAATTGGCGATTATTTCAAGCCTATCCTTCTGATACACATGCATACCTATTATATACATTTAAATTATGTGCATTTCTTTTTCTAGAACTGTTGAGTAGGTGCTGTCTTCAAAACATTTTATGTGCGATTTCTACATGTACAATATTCCAATTTATATGATATCTTAGTTAATATTAAGCTGTTAGCAGTCCAATAAAAACATGCTTGTGTGTATGTATACACCCTATTAGATAGATGTCTGTGTTAACAAATGCGATTCATAGCACCATTTGATGGTCACTTTATTACAAGCACATAATAGTTATGAAGGGTTTTATGTGCACTAATATTGTCATACCATAATGTAATATGTTGTACCAGAGCTATAGCTTTTCATTGCTATGTGAAAATGTTGGTATAATTTTGCAGGTTGTGGACTGCCTCATAAAGTTGATTGGAGAAAACAGACATGGGGTTGAGGACAATGGTTGCATTTCCTTGGAATGTGATACTATTATGAATTTTCTTTTAAAGGTGATGAATGTTATTATATTGTAATAAGATATTACATTTATGTATTGACTCCTTTTTTTAACACAGAGAAATTTCTCTTCCTAGAGGATGAATCAAACACTTTCTAATCTTTTGAAAGCATTGGCACTTTGGGAGGTACTGTTTCAGTCATTTCTTAGAGCCAACTCCTTTGAATTGTTTTGACAAAATATTATCTCATTTAAAGGAAATACTGCAGAAAGTGATACCTGATAAAAGATTAGATTACATTGTCTAGTCATTGTGGAGTAATATTCAAGCAATCATGTTCTCTGATCTTTAAATTTCAGTGTAGAATTTTCATAGAATAGCATTTGCTGTTATTTCATCTAATCTGTGCTCTAGCTTTGCCTCTGTCCTTGAATACTTATTCTAAGCATAGAACATGATAAAAACTTGTGCTCTAGCTTTGCCTCTGTTATTTCATCATAAAATTTCCTGAATTTGGTTGCATAGAATACTAATGACCTATCGGTTGTTATGATGACTTCAGGTATTTGCACACTGATATTTGATTTGACATCCATAGATTCTCTTCTGAATCATCCTGATTTTAGCAGCAGCAGTCTTGATAGTTTCATGGGTCATTGCAAGAAGTTTAGCTTCTTGTGGAAAGGTAAGTGCCGGTGCTATGTGTGTCAATGTATGCATATTTGCTAATTTGTTTCGCAAGTTTTGGAACTAACATATTGATGTCTCTTTATTTTAGGATATGTCTGATGTTGCTCAAGCAGAGCTGGATCTTCTAGAGATTGTTACTGCAGGTTTCTCTCATCCTGAGGGCTTCCAACTTTAAGAGATTGTTACTGCAGGTTTCAAATTTAAGGAGATTCTGTTTTTAATTATGAACACTATAGTTACTTTTAAGATCCTTCTTTGAACTGGCTTTATGTATGCTGTGTTTTGTTCCTGATGCAGGGTATTCTTGATGGGCATGCGATTCCCTCAAATACGAAAGGCAGTTGAGAGGTAACTCAAACAATGTAGTTACTTGGTTTCCTTGGAGGTAATACGCTAATATGTTATCCTGGTAATTTTCCTTTTAATGGAAACCCTCCAATCGTTAAAGCCAATCTGCATAATAACCTCGTTAAAGCCAATCTGCATAATACTCGGTCATTGGACGGAGTTTATATGGTATCCTGGTAATTCCATTGAGATAACCTGGTTAACCTTGAATGAAGTTTGTATATGGCTCTATTCTTCGAAATTTTATATTTAAACTTCTCACCCCCCCCCCACCCACCTTAAACCTCCATTTTTTTCTCTTCTATAATTCTCTGGCATTGTTGAATGTACATGAATCTTTACAGTTTACCCTCATGTCAGCGACCTTTGATGACAAGACGGATCAGGTCCAAGCAAAAAGGATCTATAATTTTTGTCTTCTTTCTTCTGAAGAAAGCTTGTTGATGAATGGTGAATGTGATGATCAACCCACCCTGACCCTCAACGCTACGCTTTCGACTCCTCTGTAGTCTCTATTGAGCCTTCTCAGAGGTCCGTAACGTAAAACACCAACTCCTTGAATTGAGTAGAATCCCCAGCATAGACGCAACGGCAATCAGACAGTAATCGTGGGAAGTGATCTTTGGAAACCCCCTTTAATGAACTCTGTATTCGGCCTAATTTCCAGTTTACATCTACTAGAAATTAATGTGTAATAATAGCATATAACAATGCATGCAGGGATGGTTCGGTTTGGTTAGGCAAATGGGTATTTGACTTTGTATTCTTTGAGGGTTTGGCATGTGAAGTTAATTAACCCTAAGCATTCAAGGTGATGCTTTAAAGATCATTTCTAATTTTGTCCCCATTTTCCAAGTTAGGCTTAATGTTTTAAAATGACCGTACCATTTTTTTCGTGATTCTTCCAAGTTCTTGGTTGAGCCTCGAAACAATAAAAACAGTTACAAAAGCTTTTAATTAATAAGAGAGAGTAGCATAGCTCAATAAAATATTACTGCTATTTAAAAATTAGAAGCAACTTGAGAGCTTAAACATAGAAGAAAGGCTTAAATAAAAAAAATAACTTTTTAATTATAATTTTTTTACTAATATTTTATAAATTTTTATTTTTAATTTAAGTACATATGATATAACTTGTCTATTAATTTAATATTTTATTTTTTAATTTAATTAATCTATATCCTTATTAACTAATAATATTAAGTTGAAATATTAAATCAATTGATAAAATAATACTATAGAGATTAAACTGAAAACAAAAATTTATAAAGTAGTTAAGTAAAAAAATATATAATTCAAGGTTATTTTTATATTAAGAAAAAAAAAATAAAGGCCGAACTTTCCTTGGACTACTCTGCGTCTGTCTGAGAGTCGATGCGACAAATTTCCTCATCCGCTACCCAGTAACAGTCTGTCGTGTTACCTTCCCAGAAAATCGCCACAGCTGTTGGCGGCTTCCTCCAGCCCTGTCAGTGGCTTCACCGCATACCCAAACTGCCCCTCACCAAGTTGCGTAAAGGAAACGGAGACAGAGAGATGTTTAAGCATAGAGTGAAGATGGGGTGTAGGAATGTATTCTACACCTTAATCATAACTTTCTCAGTAGCTCTAATCACCTACAACATCCTCATCTCAAGCTTATGCTCCTCTAAGGCAAGAGCTTCCAGGCCCTACAAGAACATCGATTGTTGAGCCCGTAATCAAGATGCCAGTGGAAAGGATCAAAAACATATAGGTCAACTGCAAAGAAGAGTTTGTTCCAAACGGCTGTGACAGTTTCAGACTCAGTTTACAACACTTGGCAGTGTCGAGTTATGCACTACTGGTTCAAGAAGCATAAGAACGGAACAAATTCAGATATGGGTGCATTTACTAGGATCTTGCAGTCTGGTAAACCTGATAAGTACATGGATGAGATTCCCACTTTCATTGCTCAGCCTTTACCAGCTGGAATGGATCAGGTATTTCTTTTTAACTATTTCTTCTTTTCTTTCCAGGGGCTTAGTTCATTTTTCAATTACGCAGAATATGGAAACTACTTCGGTTAGACTTATTATCATTCAATTTAAAGATGACTTCAATCTTTAGTTTTCCTAAAAGGGCATCGATTTTGGGAAATTGGATCAGGTTATTCTTTATTGAATGGATTTCTCCTATGCCGGTTGAACATTAATTGAGAAGCATTTCCACCTCTATATTGCCAAAAAAAAAAAAATCCAAGAACAGTAGCTGATTTCTTGATATCTAACTTTATAAATAGTATTCTGAGCTTATGATTAGATTATTTGACTAAAACGATGTAAAACCGTAAGTTTCAGAGGTTGATGATTCTTATTTCTGTCTATTTATTTACTTATTTTTTTTACTTCTATGTCAATCACAGGGTTATATAGTTCTAAACAGACCTTGGGCATTTGTGCAGTGGCTTCAAAAAGCAGACATAAAAGAAGAGTATGAGATGCCTGATTTCCTTAATACTGTCTTGAGTCAATTTTGTCTCCATTTTTTATTGATTCTATATTATCCCATTTTACTGTCTATCCAGTTATATACTGATGGCAGAGCTAGACCATATTATTGTCAAGCCTATACCGAACTTATCAATAGATGGGCTTGGCGCTGCATTTGCTTTCTTTTATATAGAACCTAAGAAGCACGAGTCAATTCTAAGAAAGTTCTTCCCTGAGGACAAGGGTCCAATAATCGACATTGACCTCAAAGGAAATTCTCCTGTCATTGTTGGGAAGGTATGCGTTTTTGTATTGCTTGATTACTATAGCTGCGATCTCTTTTGGTTTTACCTTCTCTTGATCTCTCGTTGGACGTCTTTTAGGATTCTCTTTAAAAAAAATTGCTCCAACTTGGATGGGTGTCTCATTGGCAATGAAGGAAGATCCTGAATCAGATATAGCTTTTGGTTGGGTACTTTAAATGTGAGTTTTATCCAGTTTACTCTATACTTTTACCTTGATGTACTTGGTATATACCTTGAGCTAATTTGCTTGTTTCGTAATTGTAGGTACGCATATGCTGTTTCCTCTGCCTTGCATCGTGTTGGTAACATCTTGTACAAAGATTTCATGATCCAGGTTTGATGAGATTTTCATTCATTCTTTCCCCTATCTTCTTCACACAATACAAGATGCCAACTATATCACCCTGCTACCTTTATCTAGCATTTTCAACCATTTGCCACTGTCGGTAACTACCTAAACTCTGTGGCTGAGCGTTTTTTAGTTTAGGACCCACCTGTGGTATGCTTCTAAGAGCAACCCCAAGGTAAATTCTAGGATGAGCTTTTTGTGCAAAATTGATGGGTTTTTTGCAACTTGTCTATGTTGTTTAATCATGATTTATAGTAGTTAGTCAGTAGACTTTTATCCATCTTCACTCTTGTTTTTTTTGCAACTTGTCTAAGGTGTTTAATCATGAATTATAGTCGTTTAGTCAATAGGGACTTTTCTACTTCTTCACACTCTTGTTTATAAAATTCTAGAATTCTGATTAGTCTGAATAAAAGGGCTACATAATCTCCTGCCTGTCTAGCCTCCCTCCCCCAAAATGAATAAATTATCTTTTTGTTTTTAGAATTTATGTGAAATTTGAATTTTCAGTATGCCAATTATTTCCTGAATTCTCCTTACTAGCAGTTGTCTGTTTTTTGACATTTATCAGCCTCCTTGGGATACAGAAATTTTTAACAAGTTCATTATACATTACACATATGGGTGTGACTATGATTTGAAGGTAATCTATTGTATTGAGAGTTCTTTATTGTTACCCCACATATCTGCTTCTGAGTTGGAAGAAAAAGTTGTCTTCTTTTGTTTATGATGGGAAAGCTTGTGCCCCAATTTCAGGGTAGGTTAACCTATGGAAAGATTGGAGAATGGAGGTTTGATAAAAGATCTTTCAATACTGTAGCCCTGCTGAGAAACCTTCCCCTGCCTCCGCCTGGTGTTCCACAAAATGTGGTAAGTTTTAACATTTATCCTTCTATAGCACACATGCAAAGCGGAAAAAAAAAATATGGAACATCTTTACAAGTGTGAAACTATATACGTAGCCCAAGCTTTAAAACTTTGATTCTTGGCTGTAAAATTTTGGTGGTTGCCAATGTTAACTCCCCGTCTCCTACATTGTAGAATGTTTGTAAACAAATACACTGTGGCAGGTAACTTTGGTGAAAATGGTGAATGAAGCTACCTCAAACATTCCAAAATGGGGTTCATAGAAGAAATATTGGGCTGCAACTGCAAGATATTACTGTTTTGATGAATGATGATGAACTGATGGAGAGAAAAAACTAAAATTTTATTCAAATTAACAAAAACATATTACTGTTTGATGACATTTGTAACTTCTGTTGTTCTTGATAAGAATTAGTGTTTCTTAGTGATTTCTCTTCTTGGATTCTTTAAAGAAAAATGAAGGCAAAACCCTGTAAGTTGGAAGAATAGATCTGTATTCTCATCTGCTTTTTGATGAGTTTATCTTTCTATAAAACTCTTAACAGAATCTGATTCAACCAAAATCTATTTAAATTTAATTTGATTTAATTTTAAAAAGTAATCAATTAAATATAAAATGATTTAAATTTAAATAATTCAAGTATCAAACTCAAATTATGCATAGAAGAGGGAGGACCGGAACTTGGGGTTCCCTTTTCCATAGCTTTTTGGTTGGAGTCGACATTTATTCGTAGGCTGGCCAAAAGCTAATAATTCCTTGGGCTGCGAGCTCTTATTACCTTACACATGTCTTGGGACCGCTTTTTGACTTTTTTGGCCATTTTTAACACCAGATTTTCACATACATGCAAATGCAATGCAAATCGCCTTGTGTTTTGAAAAATATTTTTGTAATAGGCCCACAGCGAGGGAAATTGGCATTTCTGTCTCAAAAGCTTTTTCCTATAAAATGGATGGATGACAGTTCAAAGTGATAAAATCTGTAAATGTCTGCCATTGTTACTTGGGAAGGAAGCATCCAATGCTTTCCCAACAACAGTTTGACTCACTTCACTCTCTGCACTCTCTACTCCCTCCCTCTTTTTAATTTTTTCCTCTTTTCCTTCATTTATTTCTCTTTGTTTTTGAGTAATAGTAATACTAATAAATGATGCTGATGTCTTCTTAACATTCTCTCATGGAGTTTTCGTCTCTCACTCTCCCACACCCCTTGTACAACTCACCTCAGGTATTTCACTTGTTCTCTTCTTTATCAGGTTCCCTGTCTTCTTTTCTACATTCGTGTCTGGTTCCTGACAAAGTTTTACTAGGAAAGAATACAAAAACCAGTAAAAGTTTCACTAACATATTTTACGTAGTTACATTTTTTCTGTTACTAAGCAATGAGGCATAAAAGAGGAAGGATATGACTGTCACTTTGATATTCATTTTCAGGGAAAGTAAATGGAAGTGAGGCAAAATATGTACTGGAGTTATCATGGAGGATTACTAGGAGGTCTGTAGTGGAAGGGCCGATTGGTGAACCTGTGCCGCCATTGGAGATCAGTACTTCATCGCTTGTTTTGGCTGCTGACAGGACTTACAGGAAAGACCCTCTAAATGGTTTTAAGAGATACACAGGAGGATGGAATTTCAGGCAGCGCCATTAATGGGCTGTAAGTTCATTAAAACCCCAGAGCCAAGATGAACTCCCTTTTTTATTTTTATTTTTATTTTTCTGCTTTCCCTTTTCGGACATGATCATGTCATTCTCATGTACTCATGTCCATTGGCCAGTTATTTTCCACTTGCCAACATATGATGATTACTCTTAGACCCTTGGCTCTCGTTCAAATTGTCAATGTTGGCACGTGGGTGATTTTACATTTGAAAGCAAGTATCAGTTTAAGATTTGCTCATCTTTACTTGCTTACCAAGTCACATTCTTAATAGTGTATCTGTCTTATTTCCTTCATGGAAGCAGGCAAATTATATCTGACATGATATCTACCAACTTTGGTCCTCTCATATTGGTAGTGTTTGCATATACCTGGATTTAGTTCTTCTGTTGCACTTAGGTGTTTTTTTTTTTTTTTCCATTTTAACTATTAGCAGTTGGATTATATGTAATAGACTATGTTGCAGGTCTGCAGCTAGTCAGTATCAGTTTAAGATTTATGTCGTAAGTTCTAACTAATCATTTCCATTTTTTGTTTAAATGCAGTCAGCTGCTTTTGCTGCAGTTCTCTTGTTTGCAACTGCTGCAATCTGGTTTGCTGGCTTTGAACTTTGCTTTTTGCTCACCTTTCTCTATTTTTTCTGCTTTAAAAGGCAGCCATATGGATATTCTCAAGTTGCTTATGCAATCTCTCTTATTTTCCTCATATTGTTCATGCTTGCTGCAATGTACTTGCATTTTTCTCTGAGTCATCTTCATGTTGAATATTGATACTTCCTGGTGTTACAAAATCCTAATGCCATATATGTTCCGTGGTTTTCAGGTATGGCTGCATATTGCTATATGTTGGTCAAGAGAGGTTTCATAACAGTACAAAAAAAATAGACTATGTTGTAAATCAGGCAGATATAACTGTCAGGAAACTGAGGGACGTATCAGACGCCCTTGCAACAGCTAAGCAGATTGGTGTTGACAAAGTTTTTCTACCTTCCAATGTCCAAACTGATATCGACGAGATAGAAGCAAAAATCAATTTTTCTTCAAGCATTTGAGCTGACAAGACAGTGGATAATTAGATTCTGTGTAAGAAGCGAAGGATTCTAAGTTTACCTGAATGTTTTTACTGCTCCCAAGAACACTTTGTGTGTTAGAGTTGTATTTCAATGCTTTTGCAGGAGCGGCTGCTATTATGTTATTACTAACATTTCTTGGGTTCAGTAAGTATCTCTAGTTTGTTTGCAGTGAAGTTGCAGAATTTTTTTTCTCCGAAATTTAGAAATTAAGGGAGTTAATTTATTTATTCGATCCGAACTTCTTTCAGTATTCTCAATTTTTGGGATGCAGCTTCTTGTCTACATGTAAGTTAATGATATGGGAGATGAAATTTCATCATCCAGTGTTCTTTATGCTCTTATTCGGATTTGAACGAGAATCCTTCATGATGGAAGTGTTTTAAAACTAATATCTGTGATACCCGGATGGATGCTTGTCACCGGAACATTCATTCTTTGTCGTACATCCCTTGTTCTGCATAAGTATGTTTTAACATAGCTCAGAAGATGATGAATCATGAATATATATATATATATACGTTTATATACTGCTTCTAATTTTTAAAACCTAACTAATACTTTTGTTTGATTTTGCTAGTGTGGCTGCTGATACTTGTGTTGCAATAAATGATTGGATCCAAAATCTCACTGCTTATACCGCTTTAGATGATATATTGCCTTGTGTGGACAGTGCAACGGCCCAAGAAATATTGTTGAAAAAACAGGGAAGTTACTTCTCAGCTTATTGAGACGATTAACCAGGTTAGAACCAACGTTTCAAACATTAATTTCTCACCAAACTTTCCATCCGTGCACTTCAATCAATCCGGTCCGTTGGTGCCGCTGCTCTGCAATCCTTTTTTTTTTCCCCTGATCTGTAAGATCGGATTTGCACTGCGGGTTAAGTGAATGCAGATAATGCAACTTGAGGTAAATTCATTTCGCCTAGCAACATCAATGCATTGTCAACGTGCTATATTACTCTGACTATTCATTTTTTTTGAACTATATTGTCTTACGCATACCCGGATATGGATACGGAGATAGGATCCTTCATGAGCCCTGTAAATATATGAAAAAAAAAAATTAAAAACAAAACTATATATAACCATGTTAAACACGTACTCATATATCTGATATTCATACCTAAGTCCAAGTAACATAGTTTGCAAGATCTGGGATTTTATTTACAAGGAAGAGATTATCATTGTGTGGCACTTTGCTGAATCTTTCAGCCAATCTATAACAGCTAAAAGAACCAGTCATAAAAATTTAATCTTCATTTCCTGCAGGTACGGAGGAACTATGTTTGTTAGGTTTCAGCCACTGGTATATGCACCACAACAGGACGGTTAACTCCGGCCTTCTTCGACCAGATGACAGCAGCTGTAAGACTCGGATCTGCATTATACAACTATGCCCCTTCCTTGTTCAGCTACAAGACTGCACATTTGTGAGGGCAGCTTTTATGGGCGTTTATGTAGAACACTGCCCTGTTTACGATGATAGAGCAAATGGATATATATATATATATATATATATATAGGGCTGATAACGGTCTCAACCGCAGTTATGCTCTCTTTGATCTTCTGGGTAATATACGGGCAAGAGAGACGCCATCGCCTTTATATAAAACTCTTGAAAGGAGCTTTTACTTTCACCTTTTGTACCGTGACCGTGCGGTTATAGTTTTCTACTTCAGTCTATGTGGTAACTCCTCTTTATTTTGCCGCGGCTTGTCTAGATTTAACCGTAAACCAATACTGAGATTCAAATCCAGATTTTTTTTTTAATGTTATTTGTCGAAAATAATTGCATAAAACAACAATTTGATAAACAAATTTTCCTGTTCTTGTCAAAATATAATTATTAGTAACTGCTTTTATAAAAGTTGAAAACATATAAACCTTGACAACATTAAATTGACATGCAAGCTTTGAAGTTATATGAAAAAAAAATAATTAAATCTTTGTCTTAAAAAAAAAAAGGTAGATGAATAGTTATCGATATCGTACCAGTATCGGTCGTACCGTACCAGTTTTTGTTTATACGTATCGATTTTTACATATAACGATATTGGTGATAGTTGGTTTTATTTCGGTCTTGGTTTCATTTCGGTCTGTATTGGTCGTACCAATAGGTACTAGCCCGTTTCGGTGGTACCGGTCGAAAATAGTCGTATCGGCTGATATATAATATAAGTTTGTAAAAAAAATTAAATCAATATTGATATTAAATCTGATAAATATTATACATAATTACTTATAAATTTAATGATCATTAAAAAATTTTAATTTTACTAATTAACTGATATTGATTTTTTTACATTTGATGAAGTTTTGTTGTAGAGCATTATATATATCGATGAATATTTAATATATAAAATTTATTTAACATCATTTATTTCATAAAATATATATAAATTAAAAATATTCAAACTTTAATAAACTCAAAATGATACATCAAAATATATTGATACTGATATGTACCTATATTAAAATAAAAATAATACGTCTACTGATACGATATTAACTACCTTGATTAGAACATAGAACTACTGCAAATATTTTTATATTTCGAGCAAAATGATGGAGCATGTCAAAAAGCCGAACCAAATTATCACAATTTG
>JBBYHO010000016.1:5856351-5869973 GCA_038382025.1 Adansonia gregorii | reverse complement strand
AACTACTGCAAATATTTTTATATTTCGAGCAAAATGATGGAGCATGTCAAAAAGCCGAACCAAATTATCACAATTTGTGGGCTTCAAGACTTAGAGTTTTGTTGTGGGTGCCATACCCCAGACCAAGTTTCCCTCTATCTTCAGTTCTAACGTTCGAGCAGTAATAAAATATTAGCTCACGAATCTTCGATTTCCCAGGTTGTCGTCGGATCTTTGGTTGGCTTAGGTCTTCATTTGTTCCAAAAAAACAAAAAAAAAAAAACTAACTACCAGTACCAGCTATTTTTCCTTATTATGAAAATCCCCTAAGAATCCTCCATCTTTTTCACGGGTGAATTGAAGCAATTGCAGTGAAGAAGATCTTACCATTTTCCACTTCTATACTTTAATACCTCTCGCGTTACATTTCGCTTTCCTTTGCTAACACTAAGAAATCTCAACCAGCAACCATGCCTTCCTTAACCTCTCTCAAAAAATCCTCATCTTCGATGCACCATCTCTCCCTGATCCAGCAAAGACTCCAAGCCCGGCAATTCTCGTCGCTTCCCCTGATCAACGCTTCAAACATCGACTCTAATAATAAACAAGATTCCATTGCCAGATCTTTCCTGAAATGGATATCGCGGATCGCAGTTGATTCGGGCTTAGGATTAATCCACAGGTACTCAACTTCAGGTTCGGGTTGAAATTCTGCTTTTTTTCAACAAACCCTTTTGGTCTTCGCTGACTGCTCAACCGAAACTGCTGAATCTGCCGTTGATGGTTCAAGAAACGCGTTCCGTAAACTAGCCCTCCCTGACTATAGCTCTTAAGTTCATCTTCGGAGGTTATTACTGTTCTTCTAATTTCTCTCCTTTTTTTTTTGTCCTTTTTCGTTTTAATTAATAGCAAAATATTTTGTGGCGTTGTAGTCTTTAGTTTATTATTATTATTTTTTGGGCCGTTGCAGAGTTGTATAGAAGGAAATTTTCCTTCAACTATGAGAAGCAGCTAAAACTGCGGAGTCCGCCAGAAAAGGTAAATTATTGAATACTTGGGTTGAATGTTTATGGTAGGAAATTTGTTTAAAAAAAAAAAAGTTAGTCCTTTTGACTTTAGTTCAATTGGTCAAAATCTTTGGTTTATTGCCTTTAGATTGTAAACAAGTGAAGCAGCTGATCTTTGCTCTTCCAGTCCCTTTTTCCGTTTGGATACATAATTTACTCTCTGCATCTTTTTGGATTGAGTTACTAATATTCGTTTGGTCTTGATACGGTTGTCTTATGAATATTTTGTTGTTCACCCTCCGACAGGACCTCCTAATATCTCTATGCTTGCAGGTTTTTGAGCATTTTGCCTCTTTTCGAACTCCGGAAGGAGAATTACTCAAGAGTGAGCTGCCTATATCTCACAATTTAATTAGACCGTTAGTTTACTTTTTCTTCTTTATTTGGATGATACAAATGCTAAACGGTTTCTTTGAAACAGGTATATCTTTTGTGTAACACTACTCAGCATCCCTGAGTCAAGTTTCTCGATAGCATTCAAAATGTTTGATGTATACGACAATTTATCTCTTTGAGAACAATTTTGAGCTAGCTGCCTTTTCTTCCTTTGCCTTTTTTTCCTACAAGTTAGTAATTTGACTTAAATATCCGTATATAGGGAGATTGATAAGGAAGGATTTAAGAAAGTAATGGCTTTGATGCGGGCTAATAACAGACAAGGGGCAGTCCACAGGGATGGACTTCGCATTGGGTTAAAAGTTACTGGTTCTGTGGAGAATGGAGGTCCGGTGGAATACTTCTTTGGAAAAGATGGAAAGGCGTGCCTCCAACATGATAAAATTGTTGAATTCTAGCGAAAGTTGCAGGACGAGGTGAGCCCTTTTCTTCCAAGTCTAAAAAAACTGAAATCATTTTCTTAAAAGTTTGTGCATGATATTTTTTATGCTTACTCTGTGCCTGATATTGGTGTAAATTTGCCAAAAAAAAAAATGCATATGATTATCATGGATGTTTCATGGTATTCTTGGCATGAGACTTGTAGTCCATTGCCTACCCAACTTTGACAAACTTGGAGCATTTTCTTGTGGCATGAGTGATACGTGTTAAGATTGAGCCAGAATTCCATCTAGGAAGCAAAAGCATTATCTATACATCTTTTGTTTTGAGGGTTAAAGGAGTTGATTTTGTTGTCAAATTGAAATTTTTTTTTTTTTTAACTTTAGAATGCTTGTAGTACATGGAAAATTGCACTGAATTTGTGCTCTTATCTTGGGTTTTTTACCTTTTTACATTATTTTTCTTTCTCCTCCTCACCAAGAAATTTTGATGATTGTCCTATTCAAAGTAATGTTTATTGTGTTTGTAGATGCTGAGATTGGATTTTGATTATCATGACTACAAAGTCCAAGGAACCATATCAGCCAAGGATTTTGCTTATCCATGGTTGCTTATGCTGATATGAGTCACTTAGACAGGTTGCTTGAGCAGGTTGATGAATTAAATTACGAGCCACGTCTTAGGGAGATTCGAATCAACTTGGATGAATTCAAACATTTTGATGAGCTACATAGAAAATCACGGCCTTTTCTTTGGCATTTTTTAGTTCTGGGAAAATTAATGGTCTAGTGACAAAGGATGACTTCAAACGAGCAGCATCTCACATAAGTCTTGTGTTGTTTATGATTTGCGCTTTCTTTTATAACCAATTATAACTTGTCAATAGAAAGCTATCAAAATTTCGAAAAGTCATTGAATTAATGGTCACTTTCTTTAGCTTTATCTATTTTCTTGGAGTTTAATGTTAAAAAGACGTTACTAAAATTGACAACATGATGACCTTCAGGTTATGCACTTAAAGGTTTATAAATAGATATTTCCCTCATAGGATGTTAGAAAAGTAATTAGGCGTTGCAAAGGGTGTCGTCGTTTTTTGAACAGATGTAATCATGTAATGCCTTAACAGCAGTTAATATCCCATGCTAACATTAAAACTGTCTTCTTGACAACAACTATTTTCTGACATGCAGCAATACCTTTTCTCTCTATCTGTTTACATGATTGCATTGTTTATGATTTTTGCCTAAGAAATTACCATTAAAACTTGTAGATTTGCAGGCAGCTGTAGGTGTTCTGACATGTATTTTAAAATTCAATTAATATATCTTTTCAGTTTCTTTACCTGTTCCAGCATTGTCCTTTTTGGCATTCTTTCCCAGTTTCCTTAGCAAGGAACCTTGCGATTTAGTTTTGAATTTTGATACTCTGCCGTGCATAATAATTTCCAAATGCAAGACTTTTCACAGTAAACATCACGATGAAGTGATCTATGCACGTACAGGTCTGTGGCATATCACTTACAGAGAATGTTCTTGAGATCATTTTCTCTGTGTTCGACTCCAATTGTGATGGGCGTTTAAGCTCATATGAGTTTGTTAGGGTTTTACTTAAAAGAGAAGGGGAGCACTATTGCTCAACCTGTAGAGTCAGGAATCTGTGGACTTTTATCTTGCTGCTGGAACTGTTCAAATAATAGCTCTATTGGGAGGGTGATCTCATAATCTATCTCCAAGACATATGGGATTTCCATCAACTTGGAAGCTTCTGACATCGTTCTGAAAGGTTGAACATGTTATCAGCTGGACTTATGTTGCAGATATAGAATGCACTTGTGAGTTGAAGCTGGGTAAATAGCTGCTACTCAACTTGTCAAGGCATTATAAGTTAATTAACTGATCGACTAACTGCATCACCTTGTTTTGTAACTGATCTGGGTACCATCTGCATTGAGGTTTAGTCATCGGAGTCTCTTGACATCAGAAGCTGTTGCAAAATCGACTTAAGAAAGTTTGTACAAGTTGAGTTTTATGTTCTATGTTACCGGATAGACTTATCTTGGGGGTTGATACTGACTGAATCCTTATATGCCCTTTTCATGCACGTTATATGTAAGACCAAGAGACTGGACAGTTGTCCGCCCTTAACGTAAATATTATTGTTCATCTCTGAAAGAGTATGTTTGCACGATTCTTCATATTTTTCCTCTTTTTTTTGATTTAATGACTTCTTGCTTGTTCATAAAGATTTGCAAATTCTTGGTACTAGTTGTAAGATGTAAACATTCATTAGGAAATTTTCTGGGCTCTGAGGAACAATGCCAGTGCAAGCATTTAATATAATAGCCTTGATAAACTGTATTACTCTTTCTAGAGTATAAAGAGAATGCTTACGAATCAGTTCTTTGATAAAGACCGAAGAATTCATGGTCATTACGCGTGGTTCACCTTCACTTAAACGATCAGGGAAGTATGAACTATGAATGCGTTAACTATTATTGCTTCTCTTTCAGAATAAACCTTGAAAACTATTTGTCTCATAGCAATATGGAGCAAAATATCGGTTTACCAAATAGACTGCACTTTTTCGTGGGCTGGATAGCCTGTCCAAGTAAGGTGGGCTCGAACTTGGATCTGTATTTTCTTGTTCTAATTTAGTCAAGCTTAAAACAATATTTTTGTATTTAAATAATATATTTTTATTTAAATTTAATTATAAAATATATAAATATTAATATAAAAATATTTTTTAATAAGGTGAACAGTGATTCGAGCTAGACAGAAGGATTGGGTCGGGTCAAATGCAGACTTAAGTTTAGAATTAAAAAATTTTCATATCGTAATTTGATCTGTTGATACCTCTAGGATAGACTGAAAGAACCGGTTAAATTTGATTCATTTGATTATATAATTTGGTTTTGTTGTGTCTCTTTGATTAGCTTGTGATTTTTTATTTTTACATCAAATCAACCAAACAAATTAACATTTAATTTCTAAACATATTGGAACCTAAGTAACATTATCTAACCTAATCCAATATGATTGATGAATCAAAATAGCTAATTGAATTAAATCAATTAATTTTGATTAGATTATTTTAATTTTTTTCACTTATATTTTAATATTTTAACTGATTTGATTGATTCTTTAAATTTATTCGATTTATTTAGTTTTTAAAATTCTAAAAGGGATCGAGTGAAAATATCTTTAGAGTGTCAAAACTTTGCAAGTGATTACTGGTTTAATTCTCTAGAGAACAAATCACTTGAACAATGGAACCATATATTATTCATTTTAGTTCTTTTGAAACAACGCTCCTTTTTTCCCCTCCTTTATGTCTATAGCCACAGCCGAGCTCCCCTTGAAATATAGCCACAAAAAGGGTGGGGCCTAAAACACAAAGCTATTTCAAACTCAATAAGCCAAAAATAACTGATATTATATGATGACATGTCCATCGAGCAGCGTCAGCCTCCTTTTTGTGGATTGGAGCTTGGTCAACGGCACGACAAAACTGGACGCTCCTTTACTTAGAAAGTGACTTTACCGTTTCCCCTAAAAACGTTGACCTTGTTACCGACAGTCAAATGGAGAGAAAAACAAGGAAATAAATAATAATAATAATAATAATAAAATCAGCAGAATTGGAAAATAAAAAAAACTTCCTTTCATTTCTTCTTCTGCAACAAAACAAAACACCATCCGCGTATAATAATATTCCCCCTCCCCTCTTGGAATAAGCGTTAAGTTCCTTAAAATCATTATTATCGGATTGTTTTTCTTTGTTAAAATTCTTAATCCTAAAGAATGGGGAAGCCAACGGGGAAGAAGAAGATTCAGGAAGCAGCCCAGAAAGCCATGGAAGCCAACAGGCAAAGCAAAGCCGCAGCCGCAGCCGCAGCCGCCACTGCTGCCGATCGAACGTCGAAAGCTTTCGATGAAGACACGGCAATCTTCATCAACATGTCTCAAGAACTCAAAGAAGAAGGCAACCGACTCTTCCAGAAACGCGACCATGAAGGCGCCATGTTAAAGTATGAAAAAGCCCTTAACCTCCTCCCTAGAAACCATATCGATGTCGCTTATTTACGGAGCAACATGGCTGCTTGTTATATGCAAATGGGTCTCGGCGAGTACCCACGCGCCATTAATGAATGTAATTTGGCTTTAGAGGTTTCTCCGAAATATAGCAAAGCCTTGTTGAGAAGAGCTAGGTGTTATGAAGCTTTGAATAGATTGGATTTAGCTTATAGGGACGTTCGTAATGTTTTAACTATTGAACCCAATAATTTGTCTGCCTTGGAGGTTTTAGAGAGCGTTAAAAAGGCTATGGATGAAAAGGGTGTTACTGTTAATGAAAATGAACTAGGTTTGTTTGATAATAAGCCTTCAGGGGCTTCACTTTTGCGAAAAGTGGTGAAAGATAACTTGAGGAAAAATAAAAAAAAGGGAAAAAATGCTGAGAAAAATGAAAACAACGACGACAAGGTTAGTGAAGAGAAGAAGGCGGAGGATAAGCTCATCGTGGAGGAGAAGAAGGTTGTCAATGTCAAGGATAAAGAGGTTGTTATGAAGATTATTGAGGAAGAGAAGAAGGCTGTTGAGGAAGAAAAAGTGATTACAAAGACGGTGAAGCTGGTGCTCGGAGAGGATATCAGGTGGGCGCAATTGCCTGTGAATTGTAATATTAAGTTGGTGAGGGATATTGTGCGGGATAGGTTTCCGGGATTGAAGGGTATTCTTGTGAAATACAGGGATCCAGAAGGTGATTTAGTTACTATCACTACAACAGATGAACTTAGGTTGGCTGAGTCATCCCTTGGTGTTTCTGGAGGATTGCTTAGGTTCTATATCATTGAAGTTAGTCCTGACCAGGAACCGGCTTATGAAGGAGCAATTAAGGAGGAGGTGTGCAAGGATGAAGAGAAAGTCAGTAATGTTGTTGAGAATGGTAATGCAGACCATGGCATAGACGCTATGAAGGAAATATGCATGGAGGATTGGATTTTCCAGTTTGCACGACTGTTCAAGAACCATGTCGGGTTTGATTCTGATTCTTACTTGGACCTTCATGAACTTGGCATGAAATTATACTCGGAAGCAATGGAGGATACTGTGACAAGTGAAGACGCACAGGAGCTTTTTCAAATATCTGCAGATAAGTTCCAAGAGATGGCAGCTCTGGCATTGTTTAATTGGGGAAATGTTCACATGTCCAGGGCAAGGAAGCAGGTTTACTTTACAGAAGATGGCTCAAGGGAATCTATACTAGCACAGATTAGGGATGCATATGAGTGGGCACGGAAAGAATATGTATTGGCTGCAACTAGATATGAGGAAGCATTAAAAATTAAACCAGATTTTTATGAAGCTCTTCTTGCATTGGGGCAACAGCAGTTTGAGCAAGCAAAACTCTGTTGGTACCATGCAATTGGGACCAAGATTGATCTAGAGACAGGGCCCTCCCAGGAGGTCCTGCAGCTTTATAACAAGGCAGAGGATAGCATGGACAGGGGTATGCAGATGTGGGAGGAAATGGAGGAGCAACGACTGAATGGACTCTCCAAATTTGACAAGTATAAAGCACATTTGCAGAAAATGGGTTTAGACAGGCTGTTTAACGATGTCCCTGCTGAAGAAGCTGCTGAGCAGGCTACGAACATGAGTTCACAGATCTACTTGTTATGGGGAACCCTACTTTATGAGCGTTCAGTTGTCGAATACAAGCTTGGGGTGCCAACTTGGGAAGAATCTTTGGAAGTTGCAATTGAGAAATTTGAACTTGCGGGAGCTTCTACGACTGACATATCTGTTATGATAAAGAACCACCCTTCCAACGAGACTGCATTGGAAGGTATATACGAAGGAGTCATCTCTAAACTTCTCTTGTAGCACTTGTTTTCTTGCTGCTTGTGTTGCTCTCGGGTAATCTTTTGTTAGGAAAAATTTATCCCCTTGATTTCATTGCAGGTTTAGGATTCAAAATTGATGAGATTGTGCAGGCATGGAATGAGATGTATGATGTGAAAAGGTGGCAGATTGGAGTTCCATCATTCCGGCTAGAACCATTGTTCCGTCGCCGGGCTCCAAAGCTTCATTCTGTCTTGGAGCATCTTTAAGTTTTCTGTTGTAATCTTTTCAGGCACTAGACAAGTGCTTCAGTTTTGTGCATTTCATGTTCCAAGATCAGTGTTCGTGTGCTACTAAGACAGGTAAGCTTATTTCTGTCCGCCTTGTTTATCAGCAATTTCCATCATGACCTTAATCTTATAAATGTTAATCATTTTGAGTGTGATCTATTCATTTATAAAAATAGAAACTGTCTTTAGCATAGCATGGATGATAAATAGTTTGCATCAGTCGCAAATTGAAATCATATTTTTGGTTTTAGATGGGTTCTGGCTTCTACTCAATCATTTAGCTTTTTAGATGGCCATTTATCTTGTTTGATTTATGATTTCTTTCAATCCATGCATCGCTGCTGATCGGACGGAGAATGCACGTCAGCATCATGTTTGATCTTTAGGGTAATTGCAGGTATTTTTTGTCCATGGACGCAATGCCCGCTTTGACCTGCAGAAGCTTGTGAAGTGATATTGAAAGTGTGAAGTTTGTGATTTTGCATGAAGACAAGTCTGGTCATTCATTTTTGTCATTTTTGGGGAATTTCCTTTTTCATACAGCAATTTGCAATTTGCAGTTTGAGATATAGTGTTATATTCTTTAATTTCTTCATTTTCAAGGATAACAATTCATTGTAAGACCAAGACCATAATCTTGTTTGTCATTTTAATATGTTATATATGTTGTAGGTCAACATAGTTTGTTATAAATTTGTGTTTGTTTGCTCTACTAAGCCCAGCTCAATTCTAGCCAAGCTTGTGATATTTTCTTAGTCAAATTTATATCAATCTTGTTACTCTGTTTAATGTGTTATATTTCAGAGTCTAATTCATAGGAATTTGGAATTTGATTTGTATTAGATTATTTTCTCTCTTATTTTCATGTTATTTTTCATGTTATGGCTACAATCATATTATATTCAAAATTATCAAATTTAATGAATAATATCCAAATAACTCTTAATTTTATTATACATATTATTGTGTTGTGTCTGTGTTCAGATTGCTTTTTTTCTATAAAAATTGTATTTCAAAAGTATTATATACTTCCATAATTTGTAATAACACACGAATGGATGTAATAATAGAAAAGTAATGTTTTTTATAGGCTCTTTTATATAATTTGTACTACATACAAAACCCAAATTGCTCACTTCTTTCTTTCTTAGTCCTCAAGATTTTAATTTGCGATAACAATCGGTCATGATTGTTTCTAACATTCCTATTCATAGATAATAGCGTCAAAACAATTTTCATTACTTGGATTTTAAATGCCATCGGCCACATTGAAGAAATAACAAAAAGAGCGAAGAAATGAAAAAGCAAAGCCTACCCGTTTTTCTTCTCTGGGGAGTCGTAAATTACTCCTACACACCTCCAGATACGGAGCCAAATGCTCTTTCAAGGAATGGTGGCCCCATCAAAGCAAGCGCATCGCGTAGATAAAGCCGGAGGGTGAGCGCAGCGTTATTTCGCGTACCGAGTACAATTAAACTGCGGGCGACATCCTTATCCCCAAAGGCAGCTTCCACCAGACGTCGACAACTTCTTAGTTGCCCGGAAACCAACTTAGATGCCTTAGATTTTTCCAGATTTTCAATTCTGCCCCTCCAAATTCTGTTCACCGCAGCCGAGTACTGGCCATACGGATGCGTAGCTCCAGCCAAGTACTTGGCGGTGCATTCCAGTGCTATAGCGCAGTAAGCTTCCCTCATGGAGTCGGGGATTTTGAGCCTTTGGCTACTGTCGATACGCTCGATCATCTCCAAAAGGTCAAGCATTTTCTCGGAAATTTCACCCGCCGCGAATTTGTTTTTGATGCAGCGGAGAAGCAGTGCTTTCTCCAGGCAAGGCTTGATCTTCAAAGGCGGCAAAGCTTGGATAAGTTTCTTCAACAACATTTCGTCGGCTGAGTTCCTAACAAGGAATTCGATGATCCAAGCACAGGTATCTGGATCAATTTCTCGATCCATTGAAGTCTGAACCCTAATTTTCGGCTGTATTTCCACTTCAAATATCATGTCTTCTTATTTTAATATTATACTTTTCAAGGTAAAGCGGGGACCAGCGGAACAATCCTGAATCCACCCACAAGCTGATCACCTAACTGTCACTTTGACTTGGCCTTTCTCTATTTTTCTGATTTCTATAACGTCGATAATATTATTTGAGAAATTTAAAATTTTATTAATAATATATAAATAATTTTTTATAGAATTGTCAAATATTTTTTTATTTTTTAAAAATACATTAACATATATGTTTTTTTTTTTACTTATTTTATAATAATTTTGTTTAATTATAAAAAAATTAAAAACTATTCGTTTGTATTTTATAGCAGAGGGTGAAATCGATTTTAATAAACCATAACTTTTATTACTCATAACTATTGCCCGTGTGGTAAACCCATAACTATATTACCAAATCATAATTACTTTACCCATAATTATATTATTCAATTTCATAAATTCAATTTTATAAGTCCAAAATAAAATCTAAACTGACATAATTGATTTAATCAAATCGATTAATTTTACTTTAATTGTTTTATTTTTTATAATATTTAATTAATCGGTTAATTTAAGTTAGATTAATTTACTTAATTTTTTTTAATTTTAATATCAAAACTAACTCAGGCATCCCTATCTATCTAATACAACATAGTTGATTGAGTGAGTTAGTTTCATTCAATCAAATGACGCCATTTAAAAAAAAATTACCAAATAAAGAAGTTAAAATTTAAGTAGTAACTGTAAATTGAAATTAGGATAATTTAGGCATTTAATGTTTAAGAAGAACTACCTACGAAAATCACTCACAATTTTTAATATTTTTTATTTTTAAAAATAATTACTCATTTATATTTTTAAATTATTATTTCTTTTAAATACAATAACTTTTAAAAAAAAATATTTTATCACTGGATTTGATAAAATTCTAATTTTACTTAAAGCTTCTTTCATACATTTTTTTAATTATAAATAGAACTTTTTTTACATTTTTCTTCTTAGCCCTGTGTTGTGGGTATGCAAATTTTTAATATTAGTATTCATTTGATGTGTGTGTGTGTGTGTGTATATATATATATAAATATATATAAATAAAATAGTACTAAGAGTTTATCAATAGATTTTTATGGTGGAACTTTAAAACTTAAATTAGCATGTTAACTCGGGCTTCGTTCGGGATGTTTTGAAATTTTTTTTAAATATGATTTTAAAAGTATAATAATATTAATAATTTATTATTAATTGTTTTAAAATATTTTTATTTGTGTATTATTTTTAGACTGAATTTTTTATGAATAATTTTTTATATTTTAATATATTTTAATGTAAATTAATTATTTGAGATAATACGAGTAGACATATGTATCAAAATTTAAAGAAAACAAATTATTAACATGTTAATTATATAAACAAAATATGTAAGATGAAAAGTAACACGGAACAATGACATGTGACAAAGTTAGGAGTTATATTTGGATATTGTTAATTAAGTCGAGCAATTTTTGAACATAATATGACTATAAAAAATAACATGAATACGGCATAAATAGATAAATATGTTAAAATTTACATAAAATAAATTATTGATGTATCAAAATTTTTAAAATATATAAGACTTTTAATACAACTATGATATAAAAATAATACGAACGTGGTGCACACATAGAAGAAAATTGAAAGTTACTGAATAATGTCAATTAGATTTAATAATTTTTAATATAATGTTATTATCTGACATAAATACAATACGAAAAAATAATTAAAATGTAATACAACACAAAATATGAACAAAATACAAACATAGCAATGTACCAAAATCTACATAAAAGATATTATTAACGTATTAAAATTTATGTAAATATATAATATATTAAATTCAATGATGATAAAAAAATAATATAAACATGAGAAAATGTACAAAATAAAAATCAAAATAAAATATAAAAAATTTTAAAAATGATTTGCCACGTGGCAACCTTTAAGTAATTTCCTTAAGGGATTGCTTTAATCTATATTACAAGAATATCTTCCGATTACACCAGTATCATAATTTTTTTTAATAAAGTTTGAACTTTCAAATATTTTAATATAATAACAATTGATTAGTAAAATATTTAAAATCATAAACTTTTTAATACAATATAAATATTTGTGCTAAATATTATTAATGGCATCCATATATTATTTTTCGTAATATTCATTCAAGTTTTTATAAAATTCGTTAAATTATTTGTTACCTTGCAAAAGTTTTGAAAAAATGTCATTAAAATGTTTCAAATGATTGAAAAAATATTAGAATAATATTTATTATTACTATTACTCTTATTATTATTAATTTTTTGTGTATATGAATAAAATTATTAATCCCAAATTTTAATTTTAAAAATTTAAGTCAATGAAATTAGAATTTAAATGGAATCCTTATATGACTAATTGGACAAAATATGTCATAATGTAACTTTTAAAGTAAGATATGAATATCTATAATTATCAAATTTAATCTAGATAAATAATTACTCTTGACCATTAAATAACTTTCATATGTTATAATAGAAAAATATCACTAAAAATTATTTCATGTTTTTCAATTATTACTAAAGTTTAGAATATTATTATTATTATTATTATTATTATTATTATTATTATTATTATTATTATTATTACAAATGAATAAAATCATAAATTCCAAAATTTTTGTCAACATAGATTTTGATTTGAATTATTTTGACAAACTATATAAAATATATTCACTTAGGACAATTTTTAAAGTAATGTATAGATATATAAAATTATCAAATTTAATTTTAAAAAAACAATAACTCTTAATCATCATAAGACACATAATACAAAATTGAAAATTATTTCAATAATGTCAATTAATCTTGGTAATTTCATATACAATATCATTATATGACGCAAGCATTACATGAAAAAAATTAAAACATGACACGAAAATTATAACAAACACAATACAATAGATAAATGTGATAAAATCTATATAAAATAAATTATTAACATGCTAAGATTTATATAAATATATGGTATTTTAAAATACAATCCTGACAATAAAGTAACACAAATATATATCTAAAGATATAATAAATATATAATATTTTAAATATGATCATAATATAAAAAAATAAACAAATATGACACTTACACATTAAAAAAGTTAAATTTTTTTAAATGGTTGCAAGCCCCTGTGAAAAAATTTTATATTAATATATAATACCTTAAATATGATCATAATAAAAAAATAATATAAATATAAATCTAATTATATGTGATTAATATATAATACTTTAAATGGAATTATGAAAAAAATATAACACTTACACGTATTTTTTCTCAATAATATTTTAAGTGAAAGGGGCTTGGGATAGTTATCTCCTAAGACAGCGTCAGTGTAATATAATGTAATAGATGTAATTAGTATTTATCACCCTCGTCTATCGAGTGAAAAATAAAATTTTTATATTATTTTATTTAAAAAATAATAAATTAAAAAAATAAAGAATTAATTTGTTTTAAGTGATTTGTTATTTTTTAAAAATTAATAGATATAAAAGTAAATTTTTAGTTATTTTTAAAAATAAAAAAAAACTTAAAAATCTTTAATTTTATTTTATGATAATAATTTTAATTTAATGCTTTAGTCATTTTTTGGACGAC
>JBBYHO010000016.1:5793738-5835511 GCA_038382025.1 Adansonia gregorii | reverse complement strand
ATTTCGGTTTTGATATAACAAACAACTTAAGTTAAATTAATACTCAACTTGGTATTTATGTTTAAATTGAAAAGCATCTTTAAAAATACTAAATTTGTAATTTGTCAAAAATTAAACATTTATCCTTAGAACAATTCTTAAGATGTGTTTGAATTAACAAAAATCATTTCACAAATAGTTTTAAAAGTTAGCATCGATACAAAGAACAAATGTATTGATACTATGCATAAAACCCCTAAAATGTATCAATATAAGTGTGTATGTATCGATAATAGTTGCTTGGTATCGATACTCACCCCATGAGTATGGATACAAGGCTTGGCAGTAGCCAAGGTTTGTATGAAACCCTTAAATGTATCAATACAAATGTGTATGCATCGATACAGGCTGCTTAGTATCGATACTCACCTCATGTGTATCGATACAAGGCTTGGCAGTAGCCAAGGTTTGACTAAAACCCTTATATGTGCCAATAAAAAGGTATCTATATCGATACAGCTTGCTTAGTATTAATACTCAGATCCTAGTATCGATACAACAAGCTGTAACAGTCACTTTTTTTATTTATGTATGGATACTACTGGTATTGTATTGATACTATAGCATAGGATTAAACTAAAATAAGCATTTATGAAGGCTACAATGACTCTCCAACCACCATATTAAATGCCCAACATCTATAAATCAGTTTCCAGCTATAAATGGAGGTTCCAAACTATTGAAGAAGAAGAGATACAGATTTCATTGAATCATTAAACAATACAAAGCTCAAAATCATCAAATTTATTATTTTCCATTTGTATCAAATTCATGCTCTTCAAGTCTATTTCTATCTCATTCATCTTGTACTTAAATTCCAATAGACATCTACCTACTAGAGGATCAATTTGTTTGCAAGATACTTCTTTCATTTCACAAAAAGGGTTGTATGAAAGTGAGTGAAAATATTTGAGAGTTTGGGGTATAATTCTCAAAGTAATTGAAAGATTCTATCTAAGCCTTAAAAGATAATTGTGTAAGGTTATACCTTAGCTTTAAAGGTAACAATTTCCTTAGTGAATTATGGGAATCACCTTGGTAAGAAAGTACCAAGAAGAAAGGACGTAGGTGACGAATTAAAGGACTGAACCTCTATACATCCATTGTTGGTTTTTCTCTTCCTTATTTTATTTTTAATTTTCAAATTTACAAAGTTTTTATAGAACTAATTCACCCCCTCTTGGTTTAATCTTTCCTTTGAAGCTAACAGCAATGAAATAAATACATTTTGATCTTATGCATGATATGTGAGTTAAAAATGTATATCATATATTACATCATGATTTTTAAATCAGTTATAGCATTGCAGTTAACAATTCTGTTGTAGTATGTAAATTTTTACTACATAAAGAATCAATGTTATTAAGGATCTAAATCACTAGCTTGATATTAGCTAAAGCATTTTTAAGTTATATGATTTAGATAAATTAGTAGTTATTTAAAATAAAGAATTTTTCTTTAAATAACTATATACTGTAAACATTAATAAAGTTTTATGCCATGAATTTATTTTGTATATATTTTAGTAATTAAATCATGTATGCAATTATTTATGATATATATATATACTATATCATTATAAAGAATCCAAATAGAGTTTTCTTTAAATAACCACATACAGAGCATGACATTAATACGTAATTATTTATGCTATAATTGCAATAAGTTAACATGATTTAATATTATATTCCACTGTAATTATCAATATGTAATAAAAAATTTTGTATATATTAAGGATGTCATTATTAAGGTTCTAAATTAAAAGTTTAGGAGAAGCCACAGCATCTTAAGTTGATTTAGATGACAAGTGGTAGTTATTTAAAATAAAATTTTCCTTTAAATAACTATATAAGAAAAATGGCATCGATAAAGAATTATTTGTGATATGCAATAAGTTTTATGCATACATGTCGGATGTTATTTTTAAGTTCTAAATTATTAACTTAAGAATAGTTGCAAAATCTTGAGTTTATTAATTAGATAAAATAGTCGTTATTTAAAATGAAATTTTTTTTAAAAAACTACATAAAGAAAATGACATCTATAAAGTGTTAGACCATAAAAATTAGTTTTTGACCCTACAGGGAAATAATTAATTTTATAAAATGGTTAAAAGATAAAACAATAAATAACATTAAAATTAAAATTATCCCAGGCCCACAGGTATGGATTATTTAATTTTAGTGTTTTAAAGTTATTATTTTATCACTAAACTAGCGAAAATTCATATGAATAATGCACTTCTACCTAGAGGAAGGTTTAGATTTACATTTGAATATAAAGTATTTTATTCAATTAAAGTATAATTCCTTACATTTTGCAACAATTTCTACTATTATGATTAGTAAGGCTACTCCAATTAAATGATATTAATGATGAAAAATGACGCTAATAGAGGAGTTAATCAAGCTATTTTGGGTGTAAGGACCTTGACTTAGCATTCCGAGTGGACAACTTGTCCTTAATAAATAAAGTGCACAAAAAGAAAATAGATTTTGATGTATAGTGATAGCAATCTAACCGTTTAAGGATGATGTACATCGAATTCTATATTAGTAAACCAATTTAGTATTTCATCCTAATTGTTACAAGGTCATGGATAATTGCAAAGCCACCAAAGACTAGATTGTTAAATTTGATAAAGTTTTGGCTATCACCTCAGGAATAAAGTGTAACATTCTAAAAGTTGTGCATGAGCACATTATGGGATTTAAGAGACATAGTTGCTCGACTTAAATCTTCAGAATTGATTTTTTCAAGTAGATTTCTTATCACTTTTATATTCAACTTTTTCCTAATGAGTTTGACAATAAGAAACACATATAAAGAAAATGGTCTATCCATGACCTCTCAGTGATATGTGTTCAAGAGGAAAAAAGATTAAAGAATGAAAAACTAGATTCAGTTAGCCTAGAGACTCAAGGTAAAAGGTGATAAATAGGTAAATGTGTTATAAAGGTGAAAAAGGAAAAATGCCAATAAAGAAAATAGCATCAAGTCCTTCATTTTGTCTGAACTCTGACAAATAAGGAAAAAGTATAAAAAAGACTTAAAAATAAAGGTAAACTCATTTTATATGAATCTCTTTTGGTGATGTTCCTAGGAATAAATCATGGTTGCACTTATATTCAATGGATTATATTTCTATAACCATTTAGGGTTTCATAAAGTTAAAAAACCAAAGGAAAATGGAAAGACATCTAGTACAAAATCGCTAAGGACTATCAATAACATTTTTAAATTCAAGAGTTTTGAATTTAAATTTTTAAATTTTGTTATATTGAAATTTTAAAAAAAAATTCTATTGTACTTGTTATAAATAACATGGATCTTGATTATGTGAATAAGTTTGTTAATTATTTATATGAATTCTAGTAATAGAGATGTGCTATAGATAAACACTCCTTTAAAGTTATGGTATAAAGATTTTTTCATATCTCTATACAGAAATTTAGGAGAATCGACAATGACAGTGTTTTTAAAATTTTTGAGTTTGACATTTAAGTTAGTTGCATTAAAGAGAAAGCGAACTAACAAATCCATAAAAGAGAGCTAAAGAAAGCCCTGTAATAGCTAGAGACCATACAGGTTACCCTAAGTTTATGGATTAATGCATTAAAACTACTATTGATGTCTTTATTAAAGTGCCAACTAAATTCTTTTTTAAAACTTTCTTAGAATTACAGAATAGTTAGGATCTAGTGTAAGATATTATGAACTTAGGTTGTCTAGTTAAAGTGAAGGCTTATAACCTAAACATAAGGAAACTAGATCCAAGAATAGTTAGCAGTTATAGGCTATGCAATTAACCTAAACGGTAAAGGTTTTGAGTGTCTCTCATAGTTAATTAGAATTATTGAAGTTGGAAATGCTAAGTTTCTTATGGATCATGAGTCCAGTGGGAGTGACTTTCTTTGTAAAGTTGATTTTGAGGAATAAATTTATTTAGATTGATATTTTATAAAGGACTTGATTGTTTCACAAAAACAAATATACAGAATTAATAAGGGGACAATCAAATCAAAGTATAACATTTATAATAGATCATTAATCTCACTAACTAAAGGTGTACTATATGTACAAATGATTATTAAAGTAAGAGATCTAATGGGTAAGAAACTAGCCATTTCCATGACTTGGTTGTATATCTATAAAAGTTTGATTTTGATATTGGACAAAAGGATGATCTCATTTTCATTGGCTATGAATAGTGAAAATTTCACACTTTGGCTTAAAAGCTATGGTAAAAGAGATGGAACCAATGGCCAATAATCCAATCTAGTAACTTGTTGAATTACCTTTTAGTAATTTTGAATAATATAAGGTTAGACTAATGGTCAAAGGTTTCGCTCAAAGAAGGTATTGATTATCATAAACTTTTTCTCCATTTTTTAAGAAAGTTTCATTAACAATTATCAGAGCTTTGTAGCTTATTTTAATTGAGAGTTTCATTCATAACTTACTTGAATAGGCATCTTGAGAAGAGATATATATGATTCTATCTAAAGTTTTCTTTGAAGAATCAATATATAGACTAAAACAAGCATCCACCAATGATATGTAATGTTTAATAATGTTGAGACATCATTTTACTTTACTAAAATTGTTATTGATCATTGTTTATACCTTAAAGTCAGTCAGAGTAAAGTCATAATTTATTCTATAAGTTGGTAATATTCTCTTTACAAAAGTAATTTAGCTTTGTTACATGACGCAAAGGTTGTTTTTTCAAAACTTGATATGAAGAATTTAAGTGAAATTTTACATGTCATAGGCACAAATATTCATAGAGATAGGTCTGCAAAGACACAGGAAGCCTATATCAAGAAAGTTTTGGGAATAATTAAGATACAAAGTATTTACCTACAAGGACGTAAATTGTAAGGAGAATATTTGAATTTTAATTAATATCTCTAAATAATTTGGAAACAAAGCATATGGCATTACATATTCATATAGTATTGGGAGCCTTATATATGATCAAGTTTATAAGAAAATTGACATATGGTTTATAGTAGAAGTGCTTGGCAGATATTAAAGTAATCCTGGCCTTAGACTATGAAAATGCTAAAGGAATTATATTATAAAGTAATATCACAAGCAATAAGGTTGAAATATTTTATCTCTTGTTCAAGAGTTGTTAGCAAGGTCATTAAAGATTTATTGTAACAACTCTTATGTAGTATGATTTTCTAAGAATGATAAAAATGTGAGTCATAGCAAGCAAACAAATATAAAGTAGCTTGTTGTTAGAGACTCTATAAAAAAGCAAGAAATGGATATCAAACACATCAGTACCGATTTAATGATAGTGAATCCCTTGATTAAAGTATTATTGATAAAACAGTTTAAAATTCATATGGATCATATAGGGCTAGTAAAATTTTCCCAAGATATATTTTGGCTTCTTCGATTTTGTTAATTTCATATTCTTAGAGTTTATAGACATGTTTCCATTTGTGCATATAAAATTTACATGTCAAGTGGACCTTTAATGATTACAAAAAATTTATTCATAAAGCATTATCTCATAAAGTGCTCTTTTAGAGATGATCTTGCATTATAATATATGGAAGGGAATATTTGGATTAGAATGCTACCACCATGATTCATGCTATGTGAATCTTTAATTAAGTGGGAGTTTGACTAGAATAACTTATGGCCATATTAAAGTTTGGATTTGAATATCACCAATTTAAGTTCTTAGTTTATCATATAGGCCGCCAAGTGGCAGAATGTTGAACATTATGTGGCCTACATGATAAGTAATTAATATTGATGTGATATTATCTAGTGAATCCTATTCAAATTAACTATTATAATGGTAAGAGCTAAACTCTACTTTAATAACTAATTAGAATATAGACTCTTTGATGGTAGGATACAACTCTAATTAATTTTTTAGTATAGGTCACTAGTCTAGTCTATATAAATTGCCTGTACACCATCATAAAGTAATTATCAAGAAAAAAAACTAAAAGGCTTATACGGGGTGTTCGTCTTTATGATTCCCATAATTAGAAAATAACACCAAAAACACTAAAAATTTCACCAAATCACCCTTGTACACAATCGGTCAAGCTTGGAACTACCTATCTGAAGCTTTAAAATTTTTTTAAAAATTATTTTTTAGTCCCTATAGCTTCCAAAAATCATAAAATAATATAAAGCATCATAAAAATTACAAATAAAGTTAAATCAAGGCCACCATTAATTTTAGCCAACACCAAAAACAACAAAAAAATAGTTTTTCCTCATGACAACATCATGAATATCAACATAAATATGCTTCACAAAGTTTAAATACAAAAATGAAATCATAAAAAACAAACATATAAACATTTTATCAATATATTAACATGAAAATACCAAGACAAATAGAGTCAGCATAAACATATATATATATATGCATGACAAAATTAATACCAAATCAACAATAATATATTTCATCAAAAAAATCAAGAAAAGTAAGCATAGCAACAAAAATAAAGAAAATTGTTGATAGTCATTTTGCTTAGGCTTTCAATGTGGATTAAAATCCATAAGCTTAAACATGATTTTGGCTCACCAACAGGAAGAAAAATGAATAAGATGAACAAGAACTAAAAATTTGCTTAAATGTTTATACCTTAAAAAGCTTAAAACTTGAAAAATTTTGGTGTTTTTAGTGGTTTTCCTTCGTGAGCTCATTAATCTTCAAAATGAAAAATGCTTCACTTATTTATAAGGGAAAGAATTCAACAAGGGTTGAAACAAATGCCTTTGACCGAATAATCTATAGTGTTTTCTAGGAATTTCTTATTTATTTACTTGTTAATTAACTTATTAGATTTTTTACTTTATGATATGATTTAATCTAATTAATTTGTCTTTTTATATACTTAGTTAAGGGTCTAAATAGGTGACTCATGTGGACTGTAGTTAAGATGAATGATGATTTACATGATACTAAACTTTATGATAAAATTTAATTCTACTTAAATTAATTCTTGCATAATTTAACTCTCAAATTTAAATTTGTATATAATTATTCAAGAACTTTTGAACAATGGAAGAAAAATAAAATATTAATTGCAAATTTTAAGAAAAGGATGAAGTGAAAGGATTAAATAATAAAAAATAAAAATTATGAATTACAAGTTTAATTACGAATTTAATATGTAGAAAGCCTAATTAAATATTCATATCAAAAGTTTGAGTCTAAAAGAATTAATAAAAATTTTTGAGAGAGAAAATATTATTGGAACTTGTTGGAAAGTTGATGGGCTTGATAGAAATAAACCAAATTGGGCTTATTGGGCTTGTAGAGAATGAAATGGGCTTGACGAAAAAAATTAGGCTTGGGAAGGTTGTTGGGCTTGTTGAGCACTAAATGGGCTTATTGGATCCATTAACAAAATTTATAAATTCTAAGCCCATTAAAAAAATTTAGCTTAAAAATAATAAAAATTTCTTATAAAAATTCCAAATGCTGAATTATAAAAGAAAATTTTAAGAAGTCTTATGTGTAATGAAAAGATAATTAAAAATTTAAACCTCGTAAAACTTTTTGAGAAAATCTATATGGAAGAAAATTGATATTTCAAAAAAATTTTAAATTCCTAAAATAAATTAAAATTTCTAAAACTAAATTAATATGGACTTTATGACAATATTTTAAGAAATTTAAAAATTCTAAACATAGAAAAATCCTATCGAAAAAATTTACAAAGTAGAAAACTTCATATTTTGAAAACAAAAAAAAAATCCAAAAATAAATCTAACTTGAGAAAAATAAATTGAATTTGATACCTTATTCAAAACATTAATTGAAGAAAATAATAAAGATAGAAATTTAAATTTGGAGCAAGTTTCATTAAAAAATGCATGAACAAAACACTCATGGTATATTTAAAAAAATTCAAAATTAATGAGTAAATTTAACAATTTATCACCTTGTGCTCTAAAATGCTAACAAGGATTTTTTTTGTTGATTTTTTTTTATTTTTCAAGGTGAGCATTGGCATAACTACTACATGGGGTATCGATAAAATAAGATAACGATCAGCTATCAAAATTTCACAAAAAATCTAGAAAATCCTTAAAAATAAAAAATTTGAACATGATATCATTTGCATAAATAAGTTTTAGAATTTGGCAAGAAAATATTTGAAAATTAATTTTTCTCTTGAATACTTGTTCTTGTTATCCGAGATTTATCTTCTATAACATTTAAAATGGCACTTTTCCCAGCATATGTATATGCAGTAATTAAGCATGATAAAATTGGTCTTAAAAATGCCAAGTCTATCTGGAAGAGGTTGACCTCCACCAAGATGGCTGCTAGGTTTTCAGTTAATTGACATGATAAAACTGTTCTTGAAAATACCCAAGTTTGTTTGAAAGAGGTCAACCTTTACTGGGGGCCACCAGGTTCTCAGTCCTCGATATTTAAAATTATGAAAAAAAAACTTAAACAAAATTAGGTATCTACAGCTACCCCTCTTTGGCCATTGTTAAGAATTAGGAACAAAGCAAAGACTAAATAAACATAATTTTGTTCGAGTTGTAAAGTCTTTAGAAAATAAACTACACTCAAAATGTACCTAAAATAAAATATACATAGGTGAAACCTTAAGTTGAAAATATGGCTAGTGCAAGCCCTAAGTGTAAAGAGTTGACTAAGATGAAACCAAGACATCCAACTACGGTGACTAGAATGAAACCTAAGTCTAAAAGGGTTAACCAAGCAAAACCATCATAGTCAATTAAGGGTGACCAATGCAAAACCTAAGTTTGATGGGTTAAACAAGGCAAAACCTAAGCTGAGAAAAAGTTGACTGAGATGAAACCATAAAAGTCAACAAGGGTGACCAGGATAGAACCTAAATAAAAAAAAGGTTGATCAAGACAAAACCATAAGAGTCAACTGGGTTGACCAAGATGAAACCTAGGTAAAAAAAGGGTTAATTGAAATAAAACCATATAAGTTAACAAGGGTGACCAAGGCAGAATTTAAGTTGAAAAATGGTTGACTAGGATAAAACCATATGAGTTAACTAAGGTGACCAGGGCAAAACCCAAGTTGGAAATGGGTTGACTGCGACAAAACCTTATGAATCAACTACGATGACTAGAGCGATATTTAAGTGAAAAAGGGGTTGATCAAGATGAAATGTATGAGTCAATTGAGTGAGATAATATTTGATACTTGATCATTTAAAAGTATGAAGGATTTACTTTTGATTAAAAAAAAGTGAGCATGATTGTTGCTCTTTTACTGTGTCAAACTTAATAATCTGCAAGTCATTGAATAGAAGTGCAAATACGTAGAATGCATATGATGAATTCCCATGATTTTATTATATTTTTGATTTACAAGTTCTTATGAGCAGTATCTAATCTGATCCAAATTTGGAATTGAAAGTATTTTTAGAAAATGTTATAGTTACCCCTCTTTTTTGGTCAGGGAAGCCTATATCTTTACTTGAAGTGAAAGGCATTTTTAAAAAATGTTTTAGACATTTTTTCTTCTTTTTTGGCAAAGAAAGCCAGTGCATGCACCTTAAATTAAAGGTGTCTTTAGACAATGCAGCAGGCAAAATGAGTCTACTCCTATATTTGAAGTCAAAGGCATTTTAAAAAATGTTATGGATATTGTTTTGTTAGGTAAGGTAGGTTGTGTTTACTTTTGGCCTTCCTTTTAAAGAATTTTATGAAAGGATTTATCTTTATTTTTGTTAGAAAAATATTCTTCAACCACCACTCCAGAGTTCCTTTTTCTTTAATTTTATTCAATTGCGTTATCTTTTCATTTTAATCCTTCTTAAAATGTCTGAAGAATTGAAATACTAACTAAGATCCTTATAATGTTTTAACCTAAGTCCAAAGTAATGCAAATAATTTTTTTGTCATTTATTTTAAAAATGTCAATAATTATTTATCAAAAATGCTATCATAACTAGAAGATCTTATAAAGGTATGGATAAAAATATACATTTGTATTCCAATATAGAAAAGATATACGATATTAGTTTTTCAATAAAATAATGATAAGGTATAGAACAAAATTGTGTATTACTCAAATAAGTAGAATCTCCCATGTAGTTCTTCAAAAGTCTTTCTTGAATAGGATATTGCTCTTACAAGGATCAATCTTTTAAAGATACTTTTGGTTGCACTCTATCTTTCTTTTTTGCCTCGACCTATTGGCAAATTCTACCTCATACATTTTTAATATGCCCAAGCAGCCCTTTTTGGGTTTTTAACTCAAAGCTTCCTCTTTTTAATGCCTTTTGTGAAATGCCCTTTTAGGTTTCCATCTAATTGTTTTTGTTTATATATATATAATATTTCTTTACATTATTAAAGTCAACGGGATTTGGCAAAGTATTCCTATTCATTTTTGCGAAAATAAGCTCCTCTTGAAAATGCTTTTTGAACTACATAAGGTCTTTACTAATTAAACACCCATTTGCCTCGTGGATCTTTTTAGCCAACGAGGATTTTCTTTAACACCAACTCCTATTCATGGAATCATTTTAGGTAGACTTTCTTATCATGGGTCATCATTATCCTTTTTTGGTGTATTCATCCATGTTGGGCCACTTTTAACCACTTTTCTTCAACAAAATTTAACTGTTCATAATGATCTTGGACCCATTTTGCTTCCTCTAACTTCGTATCTTTAATACCTAAAGTGAAGGAATCTCAACTTTGATTGGTAGAATAGCTTCTATGTCATAGACTAATGAGTAAAGCGTTGGCCCAGTTGAAGCTCAGATCGAAGTTTGATATGCTACGAGGGCAAATAGGAGTCATTCATACCAATCCTTGTAAGTTGCCACCATTTTTCCTACCATTTACCATTAGACAATATGTCACCAAATTATGATGTAAGATTTTGAGTTGAGTACATAAAGATTTTAAGCTGAGTACATACCTTTGTTATCAATTTATTATTCAAATTAGAGACGTTGTCTATTATGATTCTTTTAAGGATTCCAAATCGATAAATAATGTTGGTCTTTAGAAATTTAATGATTGTTAACTTTGTTATATTTACATAGGGGCTACTTCAACCCATTTGAAATGGTCCATGGCCATAAGATAAAACGATAGTAATTCGAAGTTACAAAGGAAATTGGTCTACTAACATTTATGCCCTAAAATAAGAAGGGCTATGGCGTAGTTATGACATGTAATGGCAAAAGCGATGCATGGATCTTATCTACATAGCATTGGTACTTATGGTATTTTTAGGCATACTTGATACAGTCACTTTCAATGGTTATCCACAAGTAGTATGAATTCCAAAAAGCCCCATGTAATTGTTCTAAAATTTTTTATGCTTGAGGAGCATCTACGCATCTTAGTGGCGTCTGGTCATAATTTTTCTTGTAAAAGATCTCATTATCCAGAGCAAAACTCATTGCCAACCTTCTTAATGTCTTTTTGTCATTTTTGAAAATGTTGTCTAGGTATTTTTTATCCTTGAGGTATCTTTTGATATGTAATACTATAAACGGCCATCTAGTTCTGCTTTGACATTATGAAAATGTACTGAAGACTTGTATAAGCTTATCTGAATTGAGATTACTTTTTCTTTCTTATTTACTTTAAACATCAAGGTAAAGGAGGCTAAAGCATCTATCATTTGATTCTCGTCTCAAGGTAAGTGGATGAATCCATTTTTTTAAATTTTTTTATCAGTTTAAGAATCAACCTTTTCTATTGCACCAGCCTCAAATCTTGAGTTTCCTATTCCTTATGTAGCTGATAAATTACCAAAGAGAAATCTTTATAGACTTTCAACACTCGAGCTTTTCTTTCAATGGCTTCATGAAGTCCCATAACACATGCCTTATATTCTGCCACATTATTTGTATAATCAAAATCTAACTCGGTAGTGAAAGGATAGTAGTCTTTTTTTAGGGAATCAAGATTGCCTTAATTCCATGGCCTAAAATGTTTAAGGCCTCATCGAAGTACAACTTTTATATGGGTTCCTCTAATTGGTTGCCTTCCTCATCCACTAAAATATTCATAAAATCTTCATCAAGGAATTCAAAATTTAGAGGTTGATAATCATCAACATCCAACTTGCTAAGAGTTTAGCAATGACACTTCTTTTGACAGCTTTTTGACTTACATAGACTACATCGTATTCTGGTAACAAGACTTGCCATCTAACTATTCTTCCAGATAATGCTGGTGCTTCAAAGAGATACTTGATTAGACCTATCTTTGTGATCATTTGCGTGGTATGATATAACATATATTGCATGAGCCTTTTTATGGTCCAAACTAAGGCACAACATATTTTCTCTATTTAGGAATAATTTACCTTATATTCCAAAAATTTTTTTACTGAGACAATAAATTTTTTTTTTCGCTAGTTTTGTCATGTTGCCCCAACACACATCCCATTTACCTCTCGAACACTATAAGGTACAATATGAGAGGGCATTCCAAGGCTAATGGTACTAGAACTAGATGATTTAACAGATATTGTTTCACTTTTTTTAATGCCTCTTAGCAATGTTCATTCCATTCTCTCATATTGTGTTTCCTAAGGAGCTAGAAAATTGGATCACATTTATCTACAAGTTCGGAAATAAAATGAGCAATGTAATTCAATCTCTTATGAAAACTTTTCACTTTTTTTTTATTATGGAGGTGGCATTTCCTAAATGGCTTTTATCTTATCAAGGTCAACCTTAATCCTTCTTTCGCTAATGATAAAACCTAATAACTTCATATATCTTGCTTTAAAAATGTACTTTGTTGGATTTAACTTTAATTGATATTTTCTCAACCTTTTGAATTTTTTCACATCTGAGGCATTTTTCTCTTTTTTAGTTGACTTAGCGATCATATCATCCATTTAAACCTCAATCTCTTTATGCATCATACCATGGAATAAAGTGACCACTGCCTTTTGATAAGTTGCCATAGCATTCTTTAGCCCAAATGGCATTACTAAATAATAAAAAATACCTCAAATTGTGGCAAATGTTTTTATTCCATGACTTCAAGTGCCATTCTAATTTGATTATTACCCAATAATCCATCTGTAAAAGAAAACAAATAATTTTTTGCAATGTTATCAACCAATATGTCAATATAAAAGAGAACAAAATTATCCTTTAGGCTTGCTTAATTCAAATCCTAGTAATCTACATATATCCTGACTCCCCCATTATTTTTAAAAATTGAGGTGATATTAGCAATCTACTCTGGTTATTTTGCTATTTCAAGAAGTCTAGCATCAAACTACTTTTCACATCTTCTTTAATTTTTAACAACATTTCAGGTTTTATCCTTTTTAACTTTTATTGAATCAACTTGCACTATAGTTTTAAACTTGTGGACCACTATCTATGAGTCTAAGCCCAACATATCTTAATATGACTACATAAAGATATCATAAAACTTCTAAAATAGACTTATCAACCCTTCTTTAGTGGTGAGCATGATAGCAGTCCCTATTCTGACCATGCAGTCCTTTTTCTGTCCTCTTTTTTGTTATCAGTATCCTTTAAATTTATAACCTTTGTGGGTTCTTCATAGGGCATTATTTGCTTATCCTTTAACTCAATTAATTTCATCAAGTTAGCTAGCAGAGTGTAATTGTCAACATCTTCTTCAAGCAAATAGACCATTCAAAATCAACCTTTGGATCTTGCATGAAATTATCTACTTCCTTTTTATTAGGAAATTTTTAAAAATAAAGAAAAATAAAGAATGGGCAAACAAAAATATAAGGTGATTTGTGTATGTAAATATAAAAAAAAGTATTAGTATGAAAAAAAATAAATGTTCACAAAAAGTAATATGCATTTCATTTCTAAAAATAATGATATGACCTTTTAGAGCTTTTTACAAAAAGATCCTTGTATGTTTTTGGGCCAAAACAAGCAAAAGGAGTTCTTGGAATTACTCTGGAATAAATGTAGACACTATAGCTCTTTTAATAATAATTTAATTCTTCCAAACATATCTAGGAGGATAGAGATGGATTCTGCCATCTTTTTTAACTCTTCATCACTTCTTCAATAGCAGCCACTTGAAACTTTTCAAACGCTTAAATGATTCTTATTACATCATCCTTTATTTCTTTTCTTTTGGTTTCTGGATTGAAAACCCCTCCATAATAAAAAATCCTTGTAGTGAGGATTAAAAAGCTGAATCCTAACTCGACTGCTTTTATTTGGCACTATTTTTTAACATTTTTTTCCATTATGGCTTAATCCAAATTCATGCTTATCATTTTTGTTCGTTAATTAAATAGATTATATCATCCCTTGTCGATATTTCCAGGTCTTTTTCCTACTCGATCGCCTTTCCCCACCATAAGTTTCAGGCTCATGCAAGTGCTTTTTGAAAGCTTAGGCTTTAGAAGGGGTGATCTTTCTACAACAAAAGTAGCATTGACGATTTCAAAGGCCCTAAATGAGCACTCTTCAACTTTGGCATTTACTTTAACATAGGGTGCTTTAGTAGAGATCATGGCAATTATGTCCTCCTCTTTAGATATACTGACCAATTTATTATCCACTATGAATTTGATTTTTTGATAGAGTGATAATGGTACAGCACTGGTAGAATGGATCCATGGTCATCCTAACAGGCAATTGTATATAGATATGATATCCAATACATGAAACTCTACTTCAAAAGGAGCCAATATTCAAAGTAATTGAAATTGTTCCTTTAATTTCTATGTTTGTTCTATCAAAAGCTTTAACCACTATCTGGTTATGTTTAATCTAGCTAGCATTAACTAGCAAACGAGATAAGGTGACTAATGGCATCATATTTAAAGCTGAAATAGTATTAATAAGGACTCTAACAGTATGGTCCCATTACAATAAGTGGTTACATAAAGAGCTTTTCTGGATGTAGTTTCTCCTGGCATAATTTCATCATCATTGAATGAGATGAAATTGTCAGTGACAATATTATTTACCAAGAGATCAAGCTTATTGATTGAAATATCTTCTAGGACATAGGCCTTATTAAGCACTTTTAGTAGAGCATTTCAGTGTGCCTCTGAACTTAGCAACAAAGCTAGCAAAGAAAGTTTTGCCATGGTTGTTTTAATTGCTCTATAATGCTATACTCATTATGTTTTTTGAATTTTAAAAATTCAGCAGCTTTTTTTTCTTTGAAAGGTTCCTGAACCTCTATAAGAGTGTCTTCAATAACTGCGACCTTCCTAGATATTTGTCCTTTTGTCTTTGCTTTGGCATTGCCTTCATTAGTCTCTAAGCAATAAATACGACCACTTCGGGTCACATGACTCTCCCCTATCATATCAATAGTAGCGAATTGGCTTGCCATGGCCTCTGAAGTTGTTACTCCATTGTCATATCTCAAATGACACTTTTATCCTATCCTTATATGGAAAAAGTGCTAAAATCCTAATGATGAGCTTTAGAGTAATTTTATTTTGGTAATTATGGGCCTTGATTGATTGAAATAAATGATAAGGGTGCGACTAACACCATATGGTAGTTATGATGATCCTTCAATAGTCATATTAACTAACTTTTCTTTTTTTAACCAACTTTTGTGTAGAATTTAATTTCTCCACTATCCATTACCCTTTGAATTAAATCTAAAAGTTATGAACAATTCTATAACTTGTGCCCTTAAGTCTCATGAAACTTGCTGAAGTTAAACTTAGAATCTAATTGGTAATTTGTATATTATTTTATTTCGATCAAGGATTTAGCCTTCAATTAGGATCGTCCAAACTTTTTCCAATTAAGATTTTAACCTTTCAGATATCTTTTTTTACCCACTACTCTTTTTTAGCGATCAGGGTGTTGACTTTAGGTTTAGGATGATTGGATAGAGGATTTGCTGTATCATTAGGTCCTAAGGCATTATCGAATCTAAGGCACTTTTTCGAGAAGACTTTGGACTTTTTTCTTAAAAGCAAGACAATTCTCAATTGAATGACCTATTATTATGTTATATTCATGGTGGATATTTGGGTACCAACTAGGGATATTGCCTTAATATGGTTTGGTAAGAAACAGGGCTACTAGTTAAGCCTCAAGAAGTCTATCAAATATTTCCTTATAAAAATAAGGAAAAAGCTCATAGCGAGGTTTGGGTTTATTAGCTCGTTGGGTTGTTTGATTAGCATTGGCCATTGGTTGATTTTAAGAGGGATTTGGGTGATAGTTTATGGTGTTGATGGAGTAGTAGTTCAAGGCACATTAGAAGAAAATATGTTTTAGGATTGTTGTCTTTGATTTTAGTAAAATGCATAAGGTTCTTAGTGAAATTGTTAAGTAGCATAGTTAACGGATAAAGCCTCTTCCTTCTTTTTATCAAGTTAAGTCTTCTTTGCAGTGAAAGATTTACTAATTGTATTCTTCCTAGCTTTCATAATTATTTTAATCATTTCTTTAAAGATGACAAGGTTGAAGAAATTATTGGTTGCATTCCCTGCCAACTTATAATAGTAAGAAAGACATAAGGTATTTACAAATAGCATGGTAGTTCCTTTTTCAGTTAGTGGGGGTTGCACCTAAAAGGCCACATCTTACCACCTTTGAGCATATTCCTTGAAGGATTCTGTGGGGTTTTTCTCCATATTTTGAAGGGTTTGTCTATCTGATACCCACTAAGCCATGCACTTGTATTGTTGCAGAAACGAATTGGCCAAATCGGACCAACATTGAATTTGATTGTGATCCAAGCTATTATACCATTTCAATGCTGAACATAATCAAGCCTTCTTGAAAATAATGAACAATAAGCTTGTCATCATGTAAATATCAGACCATTTTTTGAATAAACATCTTGATATGGGCTTGAAGGGATGTACTGCCCTTATATTTCTCAAATTCCTACATCTTAAACTTTGGTAAAGGGACTAAATTCGGTACTAAGCTGAGGTCTTCAATATCAACACTAGTGCAAAGCTTATCATTTTCTATAGCCTGAAGCCTACTTCTAGTAAGTTATAATTTTTCTTTGTCAATTTATATTTCAACTGGCTTTTTACCCTTCTGTTTAAGTTTTTCTTCCTTATCAAGGGCAGAAGCTACTAACTCTTGAGTTCTTACATCTGCCCCATGTGAAAAGTTATCAAGGTTAATAACAACACCTGGTAGTGTAGTTACTGATGGAATACTTTGTTGTACATTTTACGTATTTGGTGTTTATGTTTCTTGAACATTGTTGGGCAGTGTGTTTCAGATTGCACTTGTCGAATATCTTACCAAGAGTGCCAGTTGTGCGTTATTGGTGTTGACAAGCTGACTCTTTTGCTATATACAGTTCTAATAATCTTTTGATTTACGTTTGCAATTCTTCTTGCTTTTTGATCATGGCCTCTTGGGCTTCTTGTTGACTTTTTTCCAACTATTTAAGTCTTACTAAATGATTTTCTACTATTCTCCTTACTCTAAATTGAGTGTAATACTAATTTGTGTGTAATGGTTCTATTGATCTCTTAATATTAAGACCTTAAAATTCCAAATTTCATTAAGTTAATTTTTTACTTATGAATTAGTATGCTAATGAATGTTATGTATATATTTGTGTGTGTGCATGGTATGAAGATATGAATGCAATTGTTGGAAACGCTTAGTTTAGCAAAGGATTCCAAACTCAACAATTTTCATTAACTTTTTAGATCATAAGAAATTATTGCTCATATATGAATTACACTTGAGAAAAATTCTAACTTGCTCATACTGTTGCTGATCTTGTTCTAAAAATTTAAGTACAATAGGCCCATATTCCTCTATGGGATTAATCTAACTCTTCAAGACTTGGATCTTTTCTACCATCTTTCTTGATTGAATCATCATTGAATGAATCTACTTCATGAAGAGATCAATATAGATCTATTAGCCACTAGAATTATTTTTCCATTTTTTACATTCATCTTTAGCCCACCATAGTTTATCATCCCAATATGCATCGATCTCTTAAGAAGCTTGAGCAAAGCACGAATATCATCCTCTTGCCATTGCAACATTTGCATTGTGTTCCTCATCAAAGGTTGCTCTGAGTGACTCATTTCTTTCTATAGATCTTTTTAATTGAACAAAAGTGCAAGCATTCTTTTTCTTTTCTCACTCAAAGATAGCCTCTTTGACTTTTCTTTCTAAGGCTTTTGCTTTCCATACCTTTAGCTCTTTATGAAGTTTATGCACTTCTTTGCTTATCCTCTTAAAGGTTTCACCTGAGCTCTCAAATATCCCGAGAAGCTTTATCTTTTTGTTTTACTTAACCTAATCTTACTTCATTAGATTATATTTTTCTTCTACCCTCTAAACATTTTTTCTTTAGATTTGATCTTTATCTTTAAATAAATAACTTTTTCTTGAAAAGCTCAATTCTCATCACTCATTCTTTTTTGCTTTTTATATTTTCTTTTTTTTATTAGGTTAACTTTAGAAATAATGAGGGCTTTGGTTGGGTAGGTACATAGTGAATAATTCCATCTGTGTTAGGGATAATCATGTTGGAGCCTTTGATACTCTTTCAAACATCATAACTTAAGGTAGTCTAATTAGTGTATGCCTTCAGTCCTGACTCATATTTTCCCTTAAGTGCAAAGTAGTTAACTTAGCTATTTTTTATAACTTTCTCTTTGATATTTAACATCCATACTGGCTATTTTAGTAGTCATAGGGATGAATTATGACCTATACTGGCTCCAAACTAACAATGATTCGTACTCTACAATGCCCTAGATACCTAATAAAGATAAATCCATGATTGGACCTTGATGGCATGCTATTTTTTTAGTTTCATGAAGTGGTGATGGAACAAGTTGAGTGGGTAAAAATCTGTTTGAGGATTTTTGTCGAACAGATGATGGGCATGATGTAATGAATAAATCCATAATCAATTGCACAAACAATGGTGGGAACAGTTTAGGAATAACAAAGAGTTAAATTTTGGGAAGAAATGTGGAAAAAAGTGATAGATTTAGAGAGAGAAGCGGTGAAGGTTAGGGTGATAGGGATTGTCAAAATCTTGATGGTTTTGATGGTAGTGAGTGATTTTGAAATGGTTTTGGGTCAGTGGGATAAGGGAATTTGGTTAATGGAACAATTGAGTTTGAGATAAAAGGGTAAGGATAATGAGTTTCGAAGATTAGAGGATGAAATGAGAAAGGGATGGTATTGTGAATAATGTTTTTGAATGATGGAATTTCGTGCGGGAGTTTCTAAATGAACAGTGAGTATCGGTATAGAAGAAGCAATATTGCTACAAAGAACATTTTTGGGTTATGTATCGATACAAGGAACTGGGTCTCGAGACTTAGATGAAATTACTATTGTATCGATACACACTAGGAAGTATCAATACAATGTATTGATACAAAAGGGCAGGTATCGATACAAAGAACAAATCTGGGTTTATATCGATACAATGGAAACAAGTCTTGATACGTGGAAAAAGAATGTACAGGAATCCATGCAGATGGCCTAATATGGTTCATTTTTAAGAAAATAACATCAAATTACTTGTATTTTTGGTCTAATTATCCGTTTAAAACATTTAAAAATATAACTTGGACCAAAATCATGATCATTCAAGGCTTAATCAAGATTTAACAAAATTATCCAACAAAGTCATGGCAATTTAACTTTATCAAACAAGTAAATGTATAAATAGTTTTATCAAACTAAGCATTATGCGATAATAGTGAGGCATAGCATTAGGATTAGATCAAATTATGAATTTTATTGTGCATTAATTAATCCAATCTCTCTTTTAATTATGCAAAATATATCCTTGTCAAGTAGTTTAGTGAAAATATCAGATAATTGATGTAAGGTATCAACAAATTCAAGCACTATATCACTTTTTTGCATATGATCTATAATGAAATGATGTCTAATTTCTATGTGCTTGGTTCTAGAGTGTTGGATTGGATTTTTGGTAAGACAAATGGCACTAGCATTGTTACATTTAATTGGAATATGATCTATGGTAATGCCAAAATCCTCTATTTATTGTTTTATCCATAAAATTTGGGCACAACAACTACCAATGGATATGTATTCTGCTTCGATCGTGGATAAAGCAATACTATTTTGTTTCTTGGAAAACCATGATAAGAGCATATTTCCAAGAAACTAACATGTACTAAAAGTGCTTTTCCTATCAATTTTACATCCACCAAAATCCACATCGAAGTAAGCATGTAAGATTAGGGATGATTCTTTTGGATACCATAGAGTTTGGAGTATCTCTAAGATATCTAAAGATTCTTTTTACTGTAATTATATGAGACTCTCATGGTGATGATTGGTACCTAACACATAGGCATACACTAAACATTATGTCTAGTCTACTTGCAGTAAGATATAGTAATGAACCTATCATAGAACTAAAAGTTTAAAGTTAATGATTTTACCTCCTTCATCCTTTTCAAGCTTTTTTGAGGTACTGATAGGTATGGAACAAGGCTTTACTTCATCCATTTTGAACCTCTTGAGTAATTTTTTTGGTGTACTTTGCTTGATTGATGAAGATGCCACCTTCAATTTTTTTTAATTTGTAGCCCCAAGAAGAGTGTTAAATCTCCCATCATGCTCATCTCGAACTCACCTTGCATTCAGCTAGAAAATTCTTGACAAAGAGATTTCATTAGTAGCACCAAAAATAATATCATCAACATAAACTTGAATCATTAAAATATTCTTATTTTGTCAACATTGCCTCTATTGAAACCTTTTTCAATTAAAAATTTTGATAGTGTTTCATATCATGACCTATTGATCACTTTAGTCCATATAAAGCTTTGGAAAGTTCAAAAACATGATCAGGAAAATAAGGATTTTCAAAATCGAGAAGTTGTTCAACATAAACTTCCTTACTAATGAAGCCATTTAAAAAAGCACTTTTGACATCCATTTGATATAACTTGAAATTGTGAAAGCATGCAAAAGCCAGTAGTATTCTAATGGCCTCTAATCTAGCTACAGGGGCATAAGTTTCATCATAATCAATTCTTTATTCTTGACTATATCCTTTAGCTACTAATCTAGCCTTATTCCTAACTATTGTTCCATTCTTATCAAGTTTGTTCATAAAAACCCATTTAGTACCTATAATGGGATAATCACTAGGTTTCTCAACTAAATTCCAAACTTGGCGTCTTTCAAATTGGTTTAATTCTTCTTGCATAGCCATGATCCAATTATTATCTTTTAGAGCCTCATCTAAATTCTTGGGCTTAATTTGTGAAAGAAAGGCTAGTTGCATGTATTTCTAAGGATGATCTAGTTCTTACCTCTTGTTTTGGATCACCAATTATCTTACCATCTTTGACATAAGTCAACTCTCTAAGATGATTTATTTCCTTTTCTAATTAAGTTGGCTCATGTAGTTCTTCCGCTTTTGGATCTTCTTGATTTTGTATCATTTGTCCTTTCTCCTTATGTGATGTTTGTTCTTGGTAAATCTCTACATCATCATTATCAAAAGATACCTTTCTAAAGGTTGAGTTAGCTTTATCAAATATAACATGTCTTGACTCTTAAACAACTAAAGTTCTCTTATTAAACACTCTATAAGCTTTGGAATTTGTTAAATAACCAAGAAAAATTCCTTCATCACTTTTTGCAGCAAATTTACCAAGATTGTCCTTTCCATTATTTAATACAAAGCATTTACATCCAAAAGGATGAAATTGGCTAGTGTTAGGTTTTCTTCCTTTAAAAAGTTCATATGGAGCTTTTTTTAGGATTTGCCTAACCATGGCTCTATTTATAATATAGCAATAAGTATTAATAGCTTCCGCCCAAAAATATCTTGGTAAATTATTTTCAGAAAGCATGGTTCTAGCCATTTCTTATAAAGTTCTACTTTTTCTTTCAACAACTCTATTTTTGTTGAGGAGTTTTAAGTGCTGAGAAGTTATGGCTAATACCATTTTCATTACAAAATTTATCAAACCCAAGGTTTTCAAATTCTTTTCCATGATTACTCCTTACACTTGAAATAGAATAACACTTTTCATTTTGAATGATTTTGTAAAAAGTAATGAATTTTTCTAAGGCTTCATCTTTAGAGTGTTAAAGGAGAACCCAAGTAAACCTAGAGTAATCATTTACAATAACATATCCATATTGTTTACCTCCTAAGCTTAATGTCCTAGTAAGATCAAAAAGATTAATATGAATAAGTTGTAATACTCTAGTAGTTGAAACAATATTAATTGGTTTGAATAAAGCTCTTCTATGTTTGCCTTGGACACATGCATCACATATTCTATCATTATCAAATTTTATTTTTGGCAATCCAACAAAAAGGTCGTTTCTAGATAGTTTGGAGATTACATTCATACTAGCATGTCCTAATTTTCTATGCTACAACCAAAGCAAGTCATCATCATTAACAATGAAATAACCATTTTGAGAAAATAAATCATCTAGATGCACAATATAAACATTTCCTTATCTATGTCCTATAAAAACAATTTTGTTTATCTTAACATCAATAACTTGACAATTAATTGATTCAAAAATAACTTTCATGCCTTTATCACACAATTGACTAATACTAAGGAGATTATGTTTGAGACCTTTGACAAACAGAACATTTTCAATGTTGGATAAAAAACTGTTACCTATAGTTCCAATACCTTTATTTGTCCTTTTGAGTTATCATTAAAAGTAACACTTCCTCTATCCTTAGGCTTTAGCTCCACGAATTAATTTGGTCATTGGTCATCTGTCTTGAGCATCCACTATCAAGGTACCAAGAATTTTCTTCTGTTGAATTTGCCTTGAAGCAATGCTCTTCCTCCTACACCACAAAATCATATTTTCTTTTTAGGTACCCAAATTTTTTTGGGTTCTTGAGTATTAGTGCTCAAAATTTTTATGCCTTTTAAAATCCATTTTAATTTTGTAGCTTCATCTTGAGATGTGCCAACACCTTTAGGGACCTATATTCTTCTAATAAGTTTGCCTCTATAAATGATAGTTTTTAAGAAGCATGTATGGAATGTGTGAAACAGTTTATGGCAATTTGAACATATGCTGATGCATTAAATGATTTATTTTGTGTTATAAAGAAGTTCTTGAAGTGAGTTTCTTTCTCGATTCTATTATAGCCCAAACCATCTTTATCAAAAAATGCCCTTTGTGTTTCTACCATGTTATTTAATTTCTGTTATGCCATATAAAACCTTGTAAACGAGTTATGCAAATTTGTGTTCTTCTTGGTTAGATCATTAATATTGACTTGTAACTCATCTACTCTTTTCTTAAGATCATTATTTGTCATGCTTAGTGTTTCATTTTCTTCTTTAAGTTTAGAATTCATTTTCTTGTATTTTAAATTCATAACTTCAAATTCTAATGGTAATTCATCAAATGAGTAAGTATTAGCATTAGAAGATAACTTGGGCTCATCATGAGTCATGAGATATAGGTTGGCCACCTCCTTATCATCATTATCGAAAATATCACTATCATTCCATGTGGCCACTATAGCCTTCTTCTCTACTTCTCTGGGTTTGATTTTTTTTACATTGGACATTCAAATTTGATATGTCCTGATTTCTTGCACTTATAGCAAATAATTTTTTTCTTGCTTGAGTCTCCCTTTATCATTTCTTTTCTAGGAGGTCTTCTTACTTTGTTCATTGAATTTGTTGAATCTTTTTACAAACATAGCAATTTTTTCATCATCCTTGACCTCTTCATCATCATCACTAGGTGTGGTTGATTTAAAAGCAACACTTGCCTTATTTGATGGTTCATGTCCATGCTTAGTCTACATTTCATAGGTTAAAAGGGAACCTATGAGTTCATCCAAAGAGAGCGTGTTGGGATCTTTGGATTCTTTAATTGCTGTCACTTTTGCTTCCCAAGACTTGGAAGACTATTGAGTAGCTTCTTTACCATCTGTTTATTTGGATAGGTATTTTCGAATGCTTTCAACCCATTGATGATGTTCGTAAATCTATTCGACATTTCTTTGATGGTTTCATCCATCTTCATCTTGAATAATTCATAGTTAAGTGTGAGCATGCTTTTTTTGGATTCCTTGACTTGATTTGTTCCTTCATGTGTGGTTGTTAACTTGTCACACACTTGCTTTGCATTATCACATAGTGAGACTCTATTGTACTCACTTGGACCAAGAGCACAAAATAATGTATGTGTGGCCTTGGCATTTAGTTGTGCCATTTTGGTGTCTTGTTCATCCTATTCTTCTTCCTCTTTTGGCATAATGCAATCTTTGACTTTTTTTTTTGGAATGAGTGGTCCATTGATAATGATTTTCCATACTTTATAGTCATTTTCTTAAATAAAGAGCCTCATCCTTATCTTCTAATATGAATAGTTGTCACCATTGAAAAGTAGAGGTCTCATGATGGAATGCCTTTCAAGTCCTATAGCATTTGTATTTGTCTTAAATGCCATAACACTAACTTCATCTTGCCTTTTCAACTTTTATAGGCTTCTTGAGGCTTTGATTACAGTCTCTATTTTTGAGCTGTTAAAGATATTTTCTCAAGTTAGTGAGACCTATAATAGAGACCAAAGCTATGATACCAATTGTTAGCTTCAAAGAAGAGAATGAACGAAGAGGGGGAATTGGTTCTATAAAAACATTGTAAATTTGAAAATAAAAAATAAGATAAGGAAGAGAAAAACCAATAATGGATATATAAAGGTTCGATCCTTTAATTCGGCACCTATGTCCTCTCTTCTTAGTCTTTCTTATCAAGGTGATTCTCATAATTCACTAAGGAAATTGTTACCTTTAAGGCTAAGGTATAACCTTACATAACTATATTTTATGGCTTAGATAGAACTGCCTTTCAATTACTTCGAGAGTTACACACCAAACTTTAAATATTTTCACTCACTTTCACATAACACCTTTTATGAAATGAAAAAAGTATTTTGCAAACTAATTGAACCTCTAGTAGGTAGATGTTTTCTAGAATTTAAGCACAAGAAGAATGAGATACAAATTGACTTAAAGAGTATGAATTAATACAAGTGGAAAATAATGAATTTAATGATTTTGAGCTTTTGTTGTTCAATGATTCAATAGAATCTATATCTCTACTTCTTTAACTATTTGGAACCTCCATTTATAGCTGGAAATTAATTTATAGACATTGGGCATTTAATGTGGTGGTTAGAGAGCCATTATAGCCTTCATAAATGGTTATTTTCGTTCAATCCCACGCTATAGTATCGATACGATACCAATAGTATCGATACATAATTCAAAAAATTGACCATTACAACTTGTTATATCTATAATGGGATTTAAGTATAATATTAAGCAAGTTGTATCGATACATATGAGGGTTTCAGGCAAGCCTGGGTTTCTACCAAACCTTTTATCGATACTCATGAAGTGAGTATTGATACTAAGCAGCCTATATTAATACATACACACTTGTATCAATACATTTGAGGGTTTCATATAAACCTTAGCTATTGCTAAGCCTTGTATCGATACTCATGGAGTAAGTATCGATACATACGCATTTGTATCGATACATTTAAGGGGTTTTATGCATAGTATCGATACACTTGTTCTTTGTATCGATACTAACCTTCAAAACTATTTATGAAATAATTTTTGTTGACTTAAACACTTCTCAAGAATTGTTCTAAGTATAATATATAATTTTTTACAAATTACAAACTTATTATTTTTGAAGATGCTTTTCAATTTAAGCACAAATACCAAGTTAAGTATTAATTTAACTTAAGTTGTTTGTCATATCAAAACTGAAATCAAGGTTAATAGAAATTATTTCATTTTCATACCAAAAATCCTTTTCCTTTTTGCATAGTCCATTTTGCTAGCCCCTATTTCATTAGCATGAACTTTTGTTTCATTTTTTAACTTATGATGTGCTAATATATGCTTCATGTATTATTACTATTAGGGAAAGGCTTATTTTTGATAGATGATTTCTGATTAAAAGTTTTTGTCAAAAAAATGATTAATTTTTGACTGAATTGTTAAAAAACTTGAAATATTTTTGTTAGAGAAAGTTAAAATCCATCAAAAATAATTCTAGTGTGTAACTGTTGACATGCGCCAAAAATATTTCCAATGGATTTTAACTTTCTCCTACGAAAAAATATGTCAAAAAAAAGGAATTTCTATAATTAAATAAAAATAAAATTTTTTTATTTCATTTCAAAAAAATATTTCCAATGGAATTTTTCATTAGAAATGAAAAGTTAACTTGGAGAGGAAATTCCCACCGAAAATATTTTCAACAAAATATTCGTCAGAAATAGTTCAAAAAATTTCATAAAAAATAACTATTATGATGGAATAATCATTAAGAGTTGAACTAAACCATTGAAAACTCTTTTTGGCCATAAAAGTTTTGCTATATAAGCCGATCGTCGATGCCTTTCCTTCATTTTCCTCTAATTCAAATAAGCTTTTTTTCTTAAATTTCTCTAGTATTCATGATTTTAAGGTATTTTTTGACTTTTTAGGATAATTTTTTATTTTTAATTATTTATTGTTTTTGTTTAAATAATTTGTGTTTTTGTAGGTTTATGTGATTATTTTTTCATTTTTTGGTTTCTAAGTACTTTGCGGTATAATTCAATATTTTTATTATTTTTAAATGATTTTTTATATGTATTTTTATATGTATTATTTATTAGTTTTACGGTTTATAGGGTTAAACTTTTTTTTAGATTAATTTTTAAGAATTATGGGATTTTTTTTGTAGATTGCTTAAAAAATTTAGGGTATTTTTACAAGTGTAAAAATAATTATATTTGATTTTTTAAGCTATGGCATCTCATTTTCTCTCTCGTCGGTAGTTTGCTTGTTGTTGCACTTATCATGCTATAGAAAACCTTAGTAAGTAAAATTTTGTATAAATTTAAATAATCTTATGTTAATTAATTTTTTAATTAAGTTGTTTACATAATATTTTTATGAATTGATTTATAATTAAAAATTATTTAATCAATTTTAGTGATTAATTTCTTTACATTATAGATATTTATGATTTAGTTATTTTTTAATTTGTTTATAGTATAATTTAATTAATTTAACTACAAATTTATCTTTTAAATATATTATTATTTACATTATAAAACTATTTATTTTTTTCAGTTTGCTATTATAGATACAATGCGATATATTGATAGAGCTAAAGCTCGAGAAGGTCATCAACTCCATGAGGCGCTTTATTTTAGGCATTTAAAGCAGCAACCACATTTTATGAATCTATGGATGTAGGGACATTTGTGATAGCTAAGCAAGATCCACATTGATCCTCGTAACACCTCCATCATTAAGGGATGATATTAGTATTTTTCAGCTGATCTCCAGGCTTGCAGATGGATGAGGGTCGATCAAACTCTGCTGATACTTCGCTACCTACAGCGATGGTTAAGGTGACTCGTCCTGTCAGTACTCCTTAGCTCGAGTAAGATGATCCATCCACTGCACTAAGGAAATGAGTTAGAGGTTAAATGAAGACATTGTAGTCCCCAGCTAACCTTGCTAATAGGTTTTGGTTTACAATGTTAAAAAACATGTAAGTTCAATAATAAATGTATTACAATAAATTATCTTTGATTTATTACTATATCCTAAAAGCTGTTTCATTTTTTATAGGACTTTTGTCGAGCCAACTATGAAGACCACTATTGCCACATTGATTAGGCAGCATTATAGTTCACTGTGGCCGATCTGGAAGAAAATCTTAATTAGGACAAAGGATCATATGTTCACAATTTTTTAGCTAAACTTACAATTAAAATCAGTTTATACTTAAGATTTTAATAAATTTCAAAATATAATGAATTTTTCTTATGTATTAATTACAAATGTTCCGATGTATGGTAAATGTTAGTGGCCTATAGAATAAACATATGTCATACGATAATTATTCAAGGCCATCGAAGGGAGCAGTTCAAGGATATGATGAACACCAAATGTAACAATGCAATAAAAATCTTCCAGACTTAAAAGAGTACAACAGTTACTAGTGCACTAGATCATAATCCTTTTGTGGGACCAATTCACCTTTGAAGTTCAAATGCTGCTAAGGCATAGACAAACTAGAAGACAAACAAGAAAGGTTCCATCATCGAACACACAAATCTATTAGATATTTTATAATAGTATATATCTAAAAAATAATTAAAGACATAAATATCTTTATAAATATATGTTTGTTAGTTATATATTTTATTAACTGAGTTAGTATCACTTGTTCCTAAAGACCAAACTTATTAAGAGATTCTATAATAGTATGGATTTTGTCTTTTGTGTTTGGATGTAAAAAGTTATAATAAACTAGTGTTTAGACACCAATTAAATATTATTTATTTGTTATTTTCAAAAAAATTCTTTTAGTATGTTGCATTTATTCAATTTGAAAAAAAAGTTAACAAATTGATTATATTTTCTTTCTATAAAGGAAAATATTAACCATAAAAAGCCAATATATATATAGAAATAAAAGTAGACATAGGTTAAAAATGATATATATATATATAAGCATAATTAATGCATGTTTTTTGAATTCAATAAAAAAATATATCAAATGCATAGGAATTAGATTTGATATTTGATATGATTATACGAATATGATATGGATAAAATAATTAAAATATAACATGAATACATGTCTTAAAATTTGTGCAATATGAATTATTAGCATATCATATTTTATATAAATATAAAATATTTTAAACACATTAAAATACATGACCATGACACAGCATGAATTGCAAAGTCTAAAAAAATTTCTAAAATGGTAAGTACATAAACCTTAAAGTGTCACTTTATTAAAAATAAATACAATTACTTTTATTTTTAAGATTCATGTCTCAAATTTAAATTCTTTTTAATATTAATTTAATTAAAAATCATTGTTTTAGTTCTACACTAGCAATCTGTGGCATCCAACCTAGAATCAATCAAAACCAACCCCACCTCTTAGAAATCGAGCTTCCCATTTAGTTTATAAACTTCCCTTTTCCCTCTCATAGATTGCCATAGTAAACAGAAAACCTCAAAACTCTCTAAATCTCCATTCAACTATAGAATTTGCCCTAATTTCAATTAATATAGGCATTTTCGACACAAGATGAGCTCAATAGGATCAATAAGTGGAGGAAGAGGCAAGCCTAGATCCTCTAAACCTATCTCTAAATCTAAAAAAGCTAGCCTCCACTTCTCTGTTGGTTATATTGCTCACTTTCTTAAAGCTGGGAAATATCCTGATTGTGTTGGCAACAGTGCCCTAGTCTATCTCTCTGCCACCCTTGAAGATCTTGCTGTTAAGGTATTGTTCTCTACTTTTAATCAAGATTTAAATAGTGTTATTGCTATTTAATGATTTTGGTTCTCTTTGTTGTCAACTTATTGTCGATATTCGAGATCATGTAATTATTGTGATAATATTCATTATGTGCATGACAATAATGCTAATCATGTCAGCATCAGTGCCCCCATCTATCTTTCTATCATCTATGAATACCTCGCTATTAAGTTATTATTCCCCATTCTTTTATTAGGGATTTAAACAACAATCGTAACATGATGCTAAGATCGCTATTTATTGTTTTTGACTCTTTTTGATACCAATATTTATGGTTATGTATTTGATAATGGTAACATTCATTGCATCCATAATTTGTAACTACAATAAATGCAATGCATCAAAATCCTTGCCTTTAACATTTCCTTGATCGAAATTTACTTTGAAAATGTCAAACTATAAGTGAGTGTTTTCCACTGTTTGCAGGTTCTTCAACTTGCTGAAAATGCAGCTAGGGAGAACAAGAAGAATCAGATTGTTCCAAGGCATATACAACTGGCTATTAAAAATGATGAAGAGCTAACTAAACTTTTGGGGACTGTTACGATTGCTAATTAAGGCATTTTACCTAAACATTCATCAGAATTTGTTGCCAAAGAAGATTGTTAAAGGGAATTATGATATTGGATCAGCTTCACAAAATTTAGATGTTTCTCCTTTTCAGATTATGAGAAAGATATAGTTTGGAGTTTTATTCTTATAATTTTATTGTCAAAAGGATTGAATGTTCTTATATTTTCAATAGGTTTTTGATGAACTCTTAATTGGTCCATTTTTGGCTGGTTGTGGTTTTTATTGAATAAATTTATGGAAGTTGAAATCCCTACATTTTCTTCTATAGAATTAAATATGTTTGTCTATTATGCTTTTTTTTTTTTGCTTTCATTACTTGTTGTTTGCAGTAATTTTCTTGCAATTCAACATGCCAAAGTTAATTTGCCTTCAGCAATTGATACTTGTAGTGCTTAAGATAATTTAGATTACCCTAGTACGATTTACTATTGACTCTGTGAAGATATGATACCAACAAAACTATTATTTTGAGACCAATTTTTAAGACGGTGTAGCTAAAATGATAAAGCATTTATAAGGTTTTGGTTTACATTAAGAAGATGTCTGTTTGTCACTATTTAAGAGTCAGTCTATGCACAAGATTGCAAACTGATTATAATTGAAGTATGGTGCAAGCTTAGAGCTTGAGTCTTGACTAGAACCTTGCTTTAAATTTGATAGTTTTTAGGTTTTGTTTTTGTTTGTCCATGTTTATGCTATCTAATTTCTTACCTATCAAACAAATTAAAACTATATTCCTCTTCTTATATCTCTAGTTTTTTTCTTTAGGAACAATGCTTTTGGCAAGTGGAACTCTCTTACTCGATTATTTGTTTTTCACCATCAAGCTCTTGAAGTCAAAATCAACTTCTTTAACTTTACCAAATTATATAATTTCCATCTACTTATCTCAAATCTATTCTGCATTTTTTTCATTTGTTTGATTTCAAATTGTTGTCTATATATGTTCATATTCTATTTAGCAAGTATAGGTATCCAATTCCTCAATGTGCTGAGACTCAAAGAAAGAGTGGTGAATGCTCTTACAAATGGGTTAGAAAGAGGAAGATCTCTTATGAAGCCATGATTATGTTGTCAATGTTGCTAAGGTTAGCTTGCACTATTTCCTACCTTATTAGATGTTTCACTTATTGGTTGATGCATTTTGATGATTAGTGTCTATTTTTATATTTTTACCCATCTTGCTTAATTGTTTTTAAGCATAAGTGCACTCTAAGGCTTTAGTTTAGTCTTACTTCATGAAAAAAAGAAAAATGAAAATCAATAAATGAGTGATATAATTAATTGTATCAATTCCAGTTGAATTAAATTTATTTCAGTTTTATTAAATTAATTATAACTTTATGCTATTGCACTAGGAAATTAAGTAATTTTATTATTAAACATATTTAATTATAATACCAGGTTTTTTTACCATACACATTGAAACCAATTTTCTTTAAAATTATAAAATAAAAATGGTTTCATTTGTAAGACTAGTCAAACGATCAAAATTAATCAAATTTTTAAAATGAAAAAAAATTAAATCCACTTATTGAAAAGAATTTTAAATCTTTTTTATAATAATAAATAATAGTTAGAAAATAAATATTTGAATAATTTTTTATTATGAGTTTAATTTAAATGTAAAAATAATTTAAAGTTATGCCTCGAACTAAAATAATATAGAATCTATATATTTATACAATATATTGATTTGTAAGCCTTGTAGAACTCAAGAGGTTTTTTGTAAAAAGCTTTGATGCTTTAGTAATTGATGGTGTAGATAATTTTTTTTATTTTATGGATAAAAAAAAGTTAGTTTTCTTTTAGCAAAATCAGAGAGTTGGTGACCTTCCCTTATTTCTTTTCTTCCCCTAAATCAGTCTTTGTGTCTTTCAATCACCCATCAACTCCTTATCTTTTCCAACCGTCTTCATCATTAACAAAATTCTAGGTATTTGTAAATTTGAAGTTTTCTTTGGATTGAGAGGCAAATTAAAGTGTGAAATTTTAGTTTATTTTGTATTATTTAAGGTTTAAGCACCAAGGTTAAACTCCTCATTTTTTTAAAATTGTTTTACTTTAGTTTTAGAGTCAAGATAGGCACATGTCTTTCTATATTTTTCTCTTCTTTCTTTCATTCTTTTCAAAATATACTATTTTGGACTTTTCCATAGCTAGCTTCACCACCTGTTGATGATGTTTTTTGTTTACACCCATAGGAAGCTTGAATTTTTTGATGATAGTTTCACCACAATTGGTTCTTCTGGCTCTTTCTCCAATTTTTTTCACTAGCCACCTTCAATATTTATGCCTTTCTCTCCTGATTCTCTCCAACATGGTGAGTTTTTTTCCTCTTAATTTTGGTCCATACTTTTTCTTCTTCCATTTGTTGATTTTAGGTATGTCTTGTTTCATAGCTTGATAAAGAAACATGAAATTGTGAAATTGTGAAATTGTGAAAATGTCTTTGTTTCATACAGTATGCATTGAAAAGACATTGTGAAGCACTTAGGGTATTTCAATGCTTTTTGTTTGATATGGAAAAGTACATAGAATCATCGCTTTCTCTTAGAAAAGATCAAATAAGAGCAGTGACATTCTTCACATGAATGTTTATTCTTTTCCAAAATTAATAGAAAGTTGATATTTTTGTGTTGTATTCATTAAGTAGGTCTTGATCAGCTGAAAATTTGTTCATTATTGCTTTAATTTTTTATTCATTTAGTATAGGATGGCATGAATTTTTTAATTTCTTACTATTGTTATTAAAAAAATAGTACATTAAAATACCTATAATTAAAAATATTATTTAATAGTTATTATTATATAATGTAGTATAAGATAAGTATAATTATTTATTGATAATAGTATAAATAACTAAATAATAAGTATTAGTGTACTATTTCTGATATTATTTACCATAATTATTAGACTTACAGAATATACCATGTCAAATACTATGTGTAGACACCTCATTTTTCGAAGCCAATCTTTGGCATCTCGGGACTTAATTGAAAGGCAATATGATAAAATAATAAAAATAAAAATAAGGATAACTGCCAAGTGCCATGTTGGTAGACACTATTAGGCGACATAATGCTAGGCAAACTTTTTTTGGTAGATTTGAAATGCCTAAAGATTACATTTAAAATTATAAGAAAAGTCATCAAGGGTTTCGAGGCACTATCGGAGTCATTCAGATGAGCAAGATCAGTTCCCTATCATTTTCAACCTGGATAAGAAGGTCGGAGAGTCAAAAGTGCATAAATTTCACATTTTTGCTTGTATGTATCAATACATAGCCTTTATGTATCAATACATGGCCTCCACATCATCAAAATTCAAAATTTCACAAGTTATATCGATACAAATGGAGCTTTTGTCAATAAATTTGCGTATACTAGCTTGTTGTATCGATATAAGGTGTCACATTGAAATTCGATTTTTAAACAAAGTGTATCGATACATAAGTAATTATATTGATACATTACGGGGATGTATCGGTACAATCTCCATTGCATTGATATATTTTAGGTTTTTTTTCCTAGATGTATCGATATAATTTGCAATGTATGATACATTAATGCATTTTACGCAGTTTGTGCCATTTTTCAGCCTTTGCACCATTGGTTTAAACATCCGATTTGGACATGTTTTTGGCACCAAAAATTATCAAAATTCATACCAAGCCATATTATTGGACTTGTGATTGGATCAATTACATTTTTTAGGCCTAAATAGTCATGATAAAGGACATTGTCATGACTTAATGCAATTTGCTAAGGTGCAATATTGATTTTTCTCAAAATTTAACTGCATAAAGTGACCTTGATATATTATTTTTGCTGACCAGGCTAATGAGTTTATGTAGTTGAGCATAATACCTTTTGCTCACATGAACCTCATGCACCAAAAACCCAATAGGCCTTTACTCTTTACGTTTTGGCTTAGCTGTGGGAAGGACCTCCAAACACATATTCTCAGTATAAAAACACCTACTTTCATACATTTTTTCAACATTCTTTAGCCTTCAAAACGTGAGAAACTTTCTCCATTCCTGTAGCTTCCAAAAATCACTGCCTTAAACCTTCCACAAACCTTTATTTTCCTTCAGTTTCACCTTCTAAACTTGCTTCCATTAACACCATAGCTAAAAAGCTCTCTCTTTTTATTCTTTTCTTGCTAACTAATAGTAAAGAGAGGGAGAAAAGTGAGTTTAAAGTAGCTGGTCAAAGGAAAGGTTAAAGTTTAAGACTTTTGGTATATTTTCCTCACCTTACTCTATTTATTTTTTTGTTTTTCATGTTTTTCATCTTGTTAGTGACCTTTTTGATGTTACCATGGCCACTCTAGGATTCTCATGCATCTTTATGGTTTAGTTGGTGCTTGACTTAGGTATATTAAGGTCACATTAACCGATTTACTATGCTCTAATATGTTCATGTGCTTGTTTTGTCTTAAGATCATGTTTTCAACGTTGCCTAAACATCCCAACAACTTTTTATTGTTTAAATATGTACACATCATTTCTTACACCATGACTTTTGATGCCATTCATAAAGCTAACATCTTAATGCATTTACTTGCTTATTCCTTCACATTTTATATTATTTTTCATGTTAAAATATCATCTTTTTTATATTTAAATATGCTATCCATGCTTTCATGTATGTCATGTTTAGCTCATATTATTTCGATCAAAATACTTGCTTGTTCGCTACAAAAATCTAATTTAAAAAAAAAACCTAAGTCAGGTCTATGCTACCTCTAATAAATAGAGATTAGTATGGATTTAATGTTTTCTCTAAATTGGTCCTCCAATCTTTGGGATAAATCAAGCTTTCTGCGTTTGGATTCATATGAAATAAGGTTGATATCCTGATTTTCAAAGTAAAAATTATCTTTCTGCTTGTTTCAAAATGTTCATGCCATGATCTTGAGTTTAGTATCCTTATTTATGCCATTGTTAATGGGCTATTTCATCATTACAAACTTCTCTAGGGTTATGTAAATGAGCTTGTGAAGCCTATGTCACCCATTCCTTTCTATCACAGACATTCAAATGTTCGTGACTCGAGCCTAGTCCAAGAAAACTTGAAATATCAAGAAATCCCTTGTTTTGCCCTGGCAACACCATAATCGTGTCTTGAAATATTATTTTGGAATGTTAAATGGCTTTTTTAGAACTTTTTTTGAAATTTTTTGCTCAAAGGGCATTAAATACTATTCCTATGGTGTCTCGCTTGTCCTCAAGTCATTCCAGATAAGGAAGTTACGATGTTTCAAACTTTCATTACCTAGAACCCTTAAAATCGATGGCTCATATTCTGTTGGGACTATTTAGGCCCATCAGATGATTTTTTTGGATTTTTATAATATTTCCCTAAATGACACATGAAATTCCCTTTTTAAAAAGGTATTATTTGTGATTTAATGATTTCGAATGAGTCTGAGGTGATTTTTTTCAAAATTCATCATGCCTTTTCTCCTGCATGTGTTGTCAGTGCCAAAATGAACCCTATTCTAAAAATTAATTCCAGCTAAAAAGAGATTTTTTAGGATTTTTAGAATATTTTTATATTAATCCTCGTCGAGTTAGCTTTCCAACGATACCTTAATTATCCTCTGAAGCCTTCAGATGAATTAGGAATAAATTCAAAAAGGGCAATAGCATGATGTTGTCCTCTGTTTTTGGACTTAAGAATTACACTAATTTCCCAAACCATATCTCGAGGCAATCAAATGCCTCAAAATATATCTGATAGATTTCCCATGGACTCGAATGTCATAAAATTGGTCCTTAAAAGCTTAGGTCAAGGCATGAACACTTTATAAAAAATAATTTTATCTTTCACTTAAATCATCAGTTTTAATTTGTAACTTATATTTTCATAAAAAAATCCAAAGAGCTTTATTTCTAAAATTACCTAAATTTTTACTTTTGGGGATATTTTAACCCTATCTTTCGAGAGGATACTCTAACCTTTTTTTCATTTAAAAATCTTAATTTTTCATTCTTCCAAACCTTTTCAGTTTTTTTACCAAAGCCGTATTTCAAACATATCTAAAATTTTTAATATTGGGGATACTCCAATCCTACCTTCAAGGGGAAACTTTAACCTTATTTTTCATTTAAGAAATTTGAATTTTTTTCCCTGGACCTACCTTAGTCTTTTAATCAAAACCTCCTTTCGAGAATATCTAAAATTTTCACTATTAGGGATACTCTGACCCCATCATCTGATGGGATACTCTATCCCTACTTTTCAAACTTCTCTTAAGATCTAAATTTTCTTTCCTAGATTTCACAAATCTTATAATCAAAATTTTCTTTTCCATACCTTAAATGACCATCGAGTCTAAACACATTTCAAAATTGTCATCTTGGTTATTTTTCAATAGTCAAAGACAATTATGAGATACATTTCAACTGTCATTCCTTTCTATTCTTTTTTTGTTTCATTTTTATGTAATATTGTTATATTCTTTTTTATTTTACTAACAAATGTCCTTTTTATGATGACTATTGTGCATTCATATTTTAAAATCATTTCTTAAAATTATAAGGCAATGTTCTGTGTCAGTATCTTTTCAGTGCTTGACAAAAATATTCGATTTCTACTATTAAATCAGGAGATCATTTCATCAACAATCCCTATGTTTCCCATGTCTCCAAGGTGCGTACGTGATTTAAATTTTTTTTTTTAAAACTAAGGTTTACAATTTTTATATAACATTCATGCATAAGAAAGGGATTCTATCAAAACAATGACAACTAAGAAGACCAAAATCGAGCAACACATACCTAGATGGTACTGATTTCAAGCATTGTGAAGGTGTTAATTCTTCGCCATGCGTAACCATCTTCCAAACCCCATCGACAAATCTTTGAGCCTTGTAAACCTTGGAATCAATGTTTTGAGTTTCGTAACTTGGAATACCATTTTCAATAGGCATTTGATCATTCTTAGCCTAAAATGATTGATGGTGACTCAAATTTATGGCCATTTTATGGTGGCCATCTAAGACCTGTTGGATGAATAATTCATCCAAAAGTCTTTCCCTTCACTATCATCTCATCGAGCCTAATTTAAATCTTGATCAAGGGATATCCCAAAGGCAATTCCCAATAATTTGTTTTAAGTTCCATGAGTCATTGTTCGAGCAATTCGGGGAGGGGATGTTGCAACATTGTTTATTATGCAAAAAGTTAAAGGCTAGTTATTTAGGGTGGATAATTGTCATATCTTTCGTTGTTTATCATTTATGATTCATATTTTGTTATTTTATCGATTGCCTTTAGTTTGATAAATGGAAAAAATGTTGATTTTTTTTATTTATTCATTTTGCAACATATGCTTGAAAGATAAATGAGTTACAAATTGATTTGGCTTTGAGGTTAGTGTCTGTATTTATTTTTCATAGATGATTTATTTGCATGTTTGATTTTTAGTGCTCCAGCCCTTCTGATTTGTTTTTTATTTTTGTTAAATTGTTGAAGTTAATATGATGTTGCTCTTGATAGCTAATAAGAAATATAGGTTTCGTTGTTTATGGTTTTTGGTAGGTTTGTTGTTGTTTCTATTACACCTTGAGTTCTATCTTCATTTAGATTTTTCTATTATCTTACCTTTAATTTTTTTATATATTAGAGCATGAAATTGCAATTAAATTGGATTTTAATTTCTATTTCAAATGAACAAAAAATCCATGACTTATGCGTTAAAGTTAAACATTAAAACTAAGTTTTTCTGGTGGATATCTTTGGTCATTATTCATTATGTTCTTGATAGAGTTATGATGACTATGAAAAAGGATGAAATAACAGAGTTGACTATTGCACTTGTGTAAGGTTTTGAGCCATCTGACTTATAGTAGGAGCTGGCTTTGGTAGCCTACACTTTATACTATAAAGTTGAAATCTATCATTTATTAGGATTAGTTGATTGGTTATGTATGCTTTTAATTTTTTTTTTGTGAATTTATGAGATGGCTATTTTGGATATATAACAAGTGGTTTTGGTAATTTGCTTTCTCCAAAAAAACATAATCATATGATATGAATATTAAAGCAAAGATTGAAGCTCCTTGTAAGAAAAAAAAAGGAAGAACAAAATATATTATTCAAGATTGGCAAATATGTGAGGGCTTCTAAGGTATATGAGAATATATGCAATACAAACCCCACTGATATAATTTTAGTAGCTTTTTGTAGTTGTGCATTGAATTAAAATGGATGTGTTAATAGAATTAAGGTTACAGTTTTTTATAGAATTAAGGCACATGACTCTAAACTTGGCATATTTAGTTGGCACAGTTAAAGTTTCATGGTTTAATGCATGATTTTTGATTTTGTTGTTTTATGAGGCTTACTTTAGTTGATTCATATGTAATAATGTTAGTTTTGGGCATATTATTGTTTTTTGATGTTAAATATGTCCAATAGTGGAACAATAGAGCTTTATTTAGTTTATCATTAAACTCTAGTGATTTGAATATCCTTTTTTTCACTTCTCTAGACCTTTAAAGGTAAAATTTCAATCCTATCCAATTTTCCAAATTTAGGTGCATGAATAGCTTAGGTTTAAATACTCAAATATAAGAGCAAAGTTTACTTCCTTGGTTTCTCAAAAAACTTATGGATATTAGGTTGACTAATTTTCTTTACCCAATTTGTCAACACGAAATGTGTTACAACATTGGTGCAATGAGAAAGAAGATATAAGTTGTAAGATAGGTCATCACCTCTTTTTAAGAGTCTAAAATTGTTGTTATTATATCAGCTCATTTACGAGGAATAAATTTGCTACCTTTTGTATTTGCATTTCTCACATCAATTTTGCATATCAACAAAAGTAAATAAGTTCTTGGCTTTAGTGGGTAACTATTTCAAATTATTTTTGTTTTAGGTTAATTACAAAATTAGCCCTTGTATTCTGTCATTTTTCCCATTTTGGTACTTGAAGAAAATTTTGAATCAAATAAGTACTCAAGTTATCATTTTTATTAAATAATTAGCCCTTTTCAGGTACCTATTTGTTTGGAAAAACCATAGTTCAAGTACCCATTTATGGTTGCAAATTTTTGAGATACTTAATTGGGAAAAGTAATGTAGTATAGGCGCTAATTTTGTAATTAACCCTTTTATTTTTGTTCATGCATATTGTTAAAGAAAAATGAGTTAAGAAATTTGAAAGAGAATAATGAGCATTCTTACATCATGGCAAACCAATGGGCAAGGGAAAAATGTTCAGCCTTCATTTATTAATACTCTCAATTGCTTTTACATTTTATTTTCTGTTTGTTTTGTTCAATTATTTTTAATATGAAAAGATAAACCTTTGATAATAGTTTTTTTATTTTTAATTTGGCATTTAGCACATTTTGCAAATTGACCAATAATCATTTGAAAGAATTCAAGTGCCCCTTTCAACTTTGTGTCTGCTAATTAACACATTGATAAGTTTATTTGCCAATGATTTTAATTTCTGTATATAAATATATATTAATTTATTTATTTTGCTTGAGAGATTGGTGGAAAATATAATTAGACAGCAAAACATATGGGCCGCATATGAGATACAGAAGCTATTCTGTGAGTTTATCCTTGCACCTATTCCAACTTTTGAAAGACTGAAATACACAGTGAAAGCTTTTAAAACCATAGGGTTTTCATTTATTGGTTTTACATATTGGATTATTATTTGTTTTTATTTTATTTTTCATGTATTTAGAGGTTTTTTATGATTAAGATTTTAATAGAACTTTAATGCACAGATGGTATGTACTATGATCAACTCTGATTTTGAGAAAGTAAGTTGATCAGCAAATGAAGATACGTTGTTATGTGAGATTTTATTTTCATTTAAGGTCAAAATGTAAGAATGTTTTTGTTCTTCCATTACAACTAATAGATTGAATGTCTCATTTTATACTTTCATTATATTTGCTTCTCTTTTGCATTACATATATATAAAACAAGATTCAATTTTCAAAACTTCATTTATTGTCCAACTGTTTTCTTTTCTCAATGTGACATGGAATGTTGAATGGTTCTAATATAAATTCTTGAAATCTAAGGGTTTTTCTTAGAGATAAATTCCATCGCCATTTTCTATTTTTGTTTTTGCATTCGACGGACTATTACGTGATCTCCTTATGTTACAATATAAATTAGCAATTTTTTAATGGTTGGTGCAATCTAATCTTTTCAAGCTTTTGTATTCCTTGAAGGACATTTTGAGTTTTGCATAACTTATTATTGCCCGATCTATACTTGCTAATTAGTTCGAATGCGATACTGATATGGTAAGGAGCAAGCAGTTAAAATATTGATGCTCTTAGTTTACATGTTAAACTTATGCTATGTGTCATGCCTATCTAGCATGAGGATTTCGTTGTGTGACAGACATTTAATTCCAAATCCAGTTATCAGTATTTATTTAATATTTGTAGCTGAAGGTGCCATCAAGGCTATTTTTTCTAGAAGCTGGTATTTGTAAATATAGTGGATGAATAGATACGCAACCAGCTATTTAAAAGGGCAAGTTTTTCCTTATTATGTTGGGTTGTAGAGTTACTGAATTTTTTAATACAAAATCTATCATCTGTTGAAGTTAATGCACAAAAAAAAAATTGCTCACAAGCGGTACCATTGTCTTTGACATGATATCCCTTACTAGTATTTCCTCCTTCAGTTGCAATCTTAAAGATCGAATGTGAATCAAATTGACACTTCACTATGATTCTTATTTTTGAAAGCATCAAGAAAGTTCGCAAACGAACTGCCTACATATTTGGGTATCAACTTATGTTTCTTTCCCTGTGTTTGAGATATTGATTATATGGAGTAGAATTTTATTAGTTGATATTTTGACTGCATATTCATTTCACAAACCAATGCAAATGACAATGTTTTCCTCCCCTTTGCTTTATACACTTAAGAAGCTCTTACCTCATGCCTTGATTTCACGCTAAACATTGCCAATATGCATGGCGTGTTTACTATGGTCCTAGCTTCGATTCTTTACTTTGCAAACTACATTTCACTCAACATTAATTGTTCTCAACAGATTCTGGGATCTTTCATGTAATTCTATTCATTTTTTATTTGATTAAGACACAATGAAAATTAGTTGTCATGGTTATTTGTCTAAGTTGTTTTATTTGTTATCTTTTATTCTTTTTTTTGTTTAAACTGTTACGACAATTCTCATTTGTTATTTTACTGATTATCAATTAAATTTTGTTTTCTTTGATTGTTAACTTTCAATTTTAAAAAAGTTGACATCTATGCAAATAAATGTACAATAATTCAATTTTGTAATTATCACCAAAAATAAAACAACAGCCACAGTAGTCTGCGGGCTGTCAACTATTTTTCCATAAAATATGAGTTATCTTTTCCTTATTAAATTTTAGATATGACTACATGCACTTGATAATTTCGTATGTTTGTTTATTTCTTTTGAATAGATCAAAATTATAAATGCTTTGACGAGGATGATTCTAATTATAAATTACTAAATTAGCACACTTGAATAATATCTAACCACATAAGTAAACTAACTTTACTTTATGTTCAAATACTAGAATTGGATATGCCTATAACTATTTGGGTACATTTACTCTTAATAGTCAATTAGTATGAGCATGTAGTAGGCAATTGATTTTTCATATATGGAAAATTACATAAAATTATGAATTCATGTATTCTTAACTTATTTTTATTTGTTATTATAATTAACTTTAAAAAATAATTTTTTTATATACTAACGATTAAGTTTATTAAAAATATTGAACAATATTAACCCTACCTCACTCACAAATATAAAAAAATTGAAAATGTCGTTA
>JBBYHO010000016.1:5777611-5793638 GCA_038382025.1 Adansonia gregorii | reverse complement strand
AAAATCATAACTTTCTCATTCGGACTGATCCAGAGATGGACAAGACCTCGTTTTAAAGATATTTTGACACACTTTCTAAGAAAAATATCATAAAATTCACTGAAAATCGTTTGGGATTTTAAAATGACTTTTCAATTTGTTACAGCAGTGCTGCCAGCAGGGGACAAAGCAAAGCAGGGGATATTTCTTGTTTTCCTTATGTTTACGGGTCTACATTTGAGTCATTGACATCCGAATGTCCATGACTGAAGGGAAAGAATGGCATGAGTGTCATGAACTTATTTGCATAGTCCCAGAATAGTTTGGGACAATGAAATAGCCAATTAATCATACCACTCAAGGTTTTGACTCAAAAACAAGGAACAAACATTTTGGGGATAAGTGTAAAGCCATTTTTGTTAGAAAATCAGAAGATTTGAGCTTGTTTAATGAAGATTCCAGATCTAGAAAACTTAATTTTCCCCAAGATATTTTGCTAGCTTTAAGAAAAATGCTAAGTCCGTGCTAATCCTCATTGGTTGAGGTTAACATGCTTGGCTTGGGGGTTGTTTCAAAAATCAATATTTTGACAGCCATCAAACATGCATTTTGACAAGGAGAAGACAACAAACATACAAGGGGATGGCACATAACATGCATGGGGGTTCTAATTTTACTAATGGCCTAGAAAAAGAAAGTTTTATGCATTTTGACAAAAAATGTTATGGATGCTAAAAATGACAATGATTTAAGGTGTAAATGTGCTTAATATGTGTTAGGCTAATGATTCATGCGTGGATTAATGATAACAAGATGCATGAACATGGCATAAAATGCAAGAGCAAGAGATATCAAACTAATAAGGATGAAATAAGGCATTTTTGACATCCTAAACTACCACAACCAAAAGCCTCAATAATGCATGATAATCCTAAGAGGGTGATGGAAACATGGAAAGCTCTCTAAAATGATGAAGATGCTGAAAAATAGAAAATAAAAGTGATAAAGTGAGAAGTTACGCCAACAAAACTTCACTTCTTGGCCAAATGATTTGAGCCATAGAGATGGCTTGAATTTCATCTTTTCCTTGTTGTTAATAAGCAAGAAAAAGAGAAAAATGATGAGGTTTTGGTTCTAGTATGGATGAGGGTGATTTTTGGAGTGTGTAGTGGGTGAAAGTAAGTGTTTTAGGGTTGTTTTTAGGTGGTGGGTGAAGAGCTACGGGGTTGGGATTTCTTTGATGTGTGAATGTGTTTTTGGAAGTGTAAAATGAGCTGGAATCTAACCTTTTTTTGGTGAGATAGGAGTGGTCCATTTATACCAGCCTTTTGGAGCCAAATTGGAGGTGTTTTTAGCCATTTCTTAAGAGGGACAAGGTGACGTCGGCATGGTGGCTATAGGGTGGCTATAGGAAGCAGCTTGCTGCGAATGTGATAGGCATAGGGTGGCTAGTTTAAATGCTGAAATGATTTTCCAGCAACTAAGGTGGCTGATGGTGACATTGGCCAACAACTAGGGAAGAGTATGGTGACCAAATGACATTGACCCCTTTGATCCATTTACACTAAAAAAATGTTTTAATTAATTTTAAAATCTAAATTCATAATCTGATATGTGTTTTAATCTTTCTTTACGCAAAGAAACGAGTTAAAATTGAGTTTTGGATCAATGATAGATAAGTCAAAATTACCCGGACCGTGAAAAAAGCCTACATGTATCGATATATTGCATAATGTATCAATACATTTGGTCCAAAAACCTTGGTAGTATCGATACAATAAACATTATATCGATACTATGAACTATTGTATCGATACTATGAACCCCTGTATCGATACATGTTGATTTGCATCGATACATTCCTTTACAAAATGCATGTTTGGGTCCTAGCATGGTCTAGTATCGATACACAAGATCCTGTATCGATACAGGATCTTGTGTATCGATACAGGGACTTATGTATCGATACATCTACATGTTGTATCAATATAAATGGAGACATTTCAAATTTTTGGCGCGTTGGAGTATTGTATCGATACATTAGAACCATGTATCGATACATTTAAGTAAAATTATGAATTTTCTCGATTCATTTGTCCCCAGATGCCTTGAACTCCATCATTTGATGTCACATCTTTGCATTTACCTTTGATATGATCCCTAGGCCTTTTTGACATCCTCAAAATCATCATCCCCTCTTACGTCCATGCTCCAGATTGCTGAAAATTAGCCCGGACAAAATAAGATGTCTACAGTATCAATACATATGGGGTGAGTATCAATATTTACTACAATGTATCGATACATGCCAATAAGGATTGATACAAATGAGGGTTTTAAGCATAGTATCAAAAACATTTGTGCATTGTACATACCTTTAAAATCCTTTGTAAAATGACTTTTTTTAGCTTGATGTTTACTCAAACATACCTAAAAAATATGCTAAGTATAAATATACATTTTAGAACATATATTTTTAAGAAAATACAAATTTAGTACTTTTTCAAAATGTTTTTAAATTTTAACATTAATACTAAGTTGGAAATAATCGAATGCAAATTAATTTAGCTTAAGTTGTTTGTTATATCAGAACCAAAATTAATTCAAAGCTAACAATCTCCCTATTTTTCACATAATAAAACTTAAGATAAATTTGCTTGTTAATGATTCCCTTTAAATTTTTGAGATTTGAAAAAAAAGAAAAAAAACTCTTTTTTAATCAAGTAATAGGCGAATGGGGTCTTTTAAAGCCACAACATTTTAAATCGATAATATTGCACAAGATTTTTAGAATTTAAGCTACAGCATGTAAAAGTGTTCAATATCAACATGTTATTTGGGTTCCAACACGACAATATAATCATAATCAAGCCAGAATAATATCATGGAAGACATATTTTGCATTGTGCATAATAATATCACGAAAGACATATTTAGCAATGCAAAACATATTTGGCAAATTTATGACATTTCTCCCTCTTTTTATTATATCAAAACACAAGAAAGATCAATTCAAAGTAATGGAAAAAATGCAAGTAAAGATGATGCATTTAGAATAAAACGTTAAATAAAGTTAACAAAATAAGTAAAAGAGCTCTAAACGAATCCTAAAAACTTAAATGTTATCCTAAAATGATGAACGTAAGATGACTAAGTTTCACTGACCGAAGAATCCCCGACGGGTGGAGAAGCAGTCAGAGGTGCATAAGGAAAGGTCGACAAGAAGCTATAGAATTGCTCGATCAACACTTGATATCGAGGCTCAAGACTAGAAAGGTGAGCATCAATTGAATCGAATCAATGATCCCAAGAGTTAAAGCATCTTATCGATGTATCAAGATGCTCTATGATGGAATCGTACATTGGTTGGAGGTCTATGGTAGGAGCCGAGGGTGGAGGAAGCGCATCATGCTCTATATCATTACCATGATCATCAGGAGTGAGAGCATCTGGTTGTTCAAGCAGTGGAGGTAGTTATTGATAAGCCTTGGGAACGAAGTCGGCACCTTAAATTTCATACTCGGTAAATCCCATGGATTTGCGACCTATATAGTAAGTAGATACCATAACCACAAGGTTACAAGAAAGGTCAAAACCTTGAGTGTTGAAGTAGTAGCTCAATGCCATGCCATGGAGGATGCTATGACAACCATGAACACAAAAAACAAGATCTGCAAAGATAAAATAGGCTAGGTTTAGACGATTCTCGGTTTGAATCATATGAAGCCACCAATAGTTAAAATCACTAATCAAGGTGTGTTTGGCGTCATATGGATAGAGCACAAGGGAAATGATAAGATAAAGTAAGCAATTAATCAGAGGAAGGAAGATGGCTTTGTTATTTAGGGTGCTGAAGGCTGTGGGAGACAAACCTTCATTAATTACACCTTCATTCGAGAAATCGAGGTAGTCATAAGAGAAACTGGGTTAACTATGAGATCTTATCCCAAAAGATAAGATCGAATAGCAATGACATGATTATGATCATGAATGATAAGTGAGGCATTGTTAAAGAATGCATGAATAAGATTCTTTCAAACTAAAACGTTGAGAGAAAAAATTTTGATCCACGCGAAGGTATCAAAAATCTAAAGGTAGGGATAAGCAATGGACCAGAGGAAGGGGAAGTCAATAACTCGACATTATTAGGCATACAGGCATAGATTGTAGTGAATTACTCATGAGCCCGTGCATCACAGAAGCATAGGTTGAAGAATAATTGTGTTTAGGTTGAAGGTGGCTGATGAGTAGTAGAAATGAAAGCACGGTGACAAGTCTTTAATGATGAGCAATTTGTTTGGTCTTTGGAGGCATGGTAGTGTTTTAAGGTGATTAAGGAATTTTGTCAAGCAGGTGGTGACATGATAGATTTAGAAAAGTGGAGGAAAGGACTAATGTTGATAAAGTGTTTGAGGTGATTTAAAAGGTATCGGATGAAATGGAAGTGGGTTCTAATAAGGTTAATCGAAAGTGGTGAAAGTTGTCGAAGGTAGTAGATCAAGTTGAAGAAACTGGGTAAGGCGCTAGTGAAGAGTTGGTTGAAAAAAATGGTCGAGCACATGGTAGGCAGTAAGTTTTAGTGACAATATGTGTAGTGTATCATGTAAATTCATAACTCATAATAGCCGACTTGGGAAAAGCTTGAGAATGAAAAAGCACTTGAAAATTTTAAGAAATTTAAAAAGAGAATGATTAGGGTTAGAGTGAATAGAGTTTTTGAATTTTTATGGTTTTGGGTGGTAATAGATTAAATTTTAAAGGGAAATGGTGAATTGTGATGAACTCAACCTATTTTGGATCAAAAATTATGAGAAAAGTGAAAGTCAGATGAAGCATGATGATTGAGGGTTGAGTAAGTGAGAGGAGGCTAAGGGAAATGGTGAACAATGCTTAATGAAAGTGGACTTGTTTGCATAAAGATTGCCTAAATCAATAGTGAGTATCGATACAAAGGGGGACAATATTGATACTTAGAGTTCAGTATCGATACAAAGAACAATTCAAGGTTTTTGTATCGATACAAGGAACTGGGTCTTGCGACATAAAACAAGTTAGGGCTATGTCGATACAAGATAAAGAGTATCGATACATGATATCGATACATGGAGTTAGGTATCAAGATAATGAACAATTCTGGGTTTTGTATCGATACCTTAAAACTGGTCTCGATAGTGAGAAAAAGTTTTTGCTGGTATTGATACATATGGCCTAGTATTGGGTCATTTCCATTAAGATGGTATCAATTTAAGCATAGTTTTGACCTAATTGCTCTTTGAAAAGCATTTGAAAATGCAACTTTGAACAAAACTTTTGACATCAGAATCATTTTGCATGAACAATTCAAAATTTAACCAAAAAATAAATCATCCAAGAATCAAAAGTCATACAAGTGCACATCATCAAACAAGTAGGTATATAAGGCTAACTTTTCAAATCAAGCATGATATAAACAATATTGAGGCAAAGTATCAGAATTTTATCAACTTATAAATTTAGGATGTATTCATTGAGCTAATTTCTCTTCTCATTATGCAAAATCTATCCTTGTCAAGTGGTTTAGTGAAAATATCAGCTAGTTGATGAAACATATCAATGAATTCTAGCACCATATCACCTTTTTGCACCTGATCTCTAATGAAGTGATGTCCAATCTCTATGTACTTAGTTGTAGAGTGTTGGATTGGATTTTTGGTGAGACAAATGGACCTAGTATTGTCACATTTAATTGGAATATGATCCATGGTAATGCCAAAATCCTTAATTTGTTATTTTATCTATAAAATTTGGGCACAACAACTTCCTGCGCATATGTACTCCACTTCGATTGTGGATAAAGCAACACTATTTTGTTTCTTGAAAAACCATGATATGATTATATTTCCAAGAAATTAACAAGTACCATAAGTCCTTTTCCTATCAATTTTACATTCACTAAAATTTGCATAAGAATAAGCATGTAAGGCAAGAGATAATTCTTTTAGATACCATAAGCCTAGATTCGAAGTGTCTCTAAGATATCCAAAAATTCTTTTCATGGCAAATAGATGTGACTCCCTAGATGGTATTGATATCTAGCATATAGGCATACATTAAACATTATGTCGAGTCTACTTGTTGTAAGATATAGCAATAAACCTATCATAGACCTATAAAGTTTAGAGTCAACACATTTACCTCTTTTATCCTTCTCAAGCTTTGTTAAAGTACTCATTGGTGTGGAACAAGGCTTTGCTTCATCCATTTTGAGCCTCTTGAGTAATTCCTTAGTATATTTTGTTTGATTGATGAAGATGCCATCATTTCCTTATTTGACTTGTAGTCCAAAAAAGAATGTTACTCATCATGCTCATCTCGAACTCACCTTGCATTAACATAGAAAATTCTTAACAAACAGATTCATTAGTATCACCAAAGATAATATCATCAACATAAACTTGAATCACTAAAATATCCTTATTTTTTACTTTTATAAAAAAAAATTGTCAACATTACCTCTATTAAAAACTTTTTGAATTAAAAATTTTGAAAGCCTTTCAACCATGCCCTAGGTGCTTGCTATAGACCATACAAGGCTTTTGAAAGCTTAAAGACATGATTGAGATAATGAGGATTTTCAAAACTAGGAGGTTGCTCAACATAAACTTCCTCATTAATAAAACCATTTAAAAAGGCACTTTTGACATCCATTTGATATACCTTGAAATTGTAAAAATATGCAAAGGCTAATGGTATTCTAATGGCCTCTAGTTTACGGGGGTATAAGTCTCATCAAAATCAATTCCTTCTTCTTGACTATATCCTTGCACTGCTAATCTAGCCTTATTTATAACTATGGTTCCATGCTCATCAAGTTTGTTCTAACAAACCCATTTAGTACCTACGATGGGATAATTACTAGGTCTTTCCACTAAATTCCAAACTTTGCTCCTTTCAAATTGGTTTAACTCCTCTTTCATGGCAATGATCCAACTATCATCCTTTTGAGCCCAATTTAAATTCTTATGTTCAATTTTTGAGAAAAAAAAAGCTAAATAATTGCATACTTTTCTAAGAGATGATCTAGTTTTTACCCCTTACTTAGGATTAGTAATTATTTCACTTTCTTTAACATAAGTCAACTCTATAGGATAATTTCTTTCTCTTTCTAATTGAGTTTGCTCATGAAGTTTTTCCTTTTTTAGAGCTTCTTAATTTTGTGTTATTTGTCCTTACACCTTTTGTAATGCTTATTCTTAGTAGCTCTCTACATCATCATTATTAAGAGATATCTTCCTCAAAGTTGAGTTAGCTTCGTCAAATATAACATGTGTTGACTTTTCAATAACCAAGGTTCTCTTATTAAGTATTCTATAAGCTTTGAAATTTATTTAATAGCTAAGAAAAATTACTTCATCACTTTTTGCTCCAAATTTACCAAGATTATCCTTTCCCTTATTTAGTATAAAACATTTGCATCCAAAAGGATAAAAATAGCTAATGTTAGGTTTTCTTCCTTTAAAAAGTTCATATGGAGTTCTCTTTAGGATTGGCTTAACCATAGCTCTATTTATAATGCATCAAGAAGTATTAATGGCTTATGCCCAAAAATACCTCGATAAATTATTTTTATAAAGCATGGTTCTAGCCATTTCTTTCAAGGTTCTATTTTTCCTTTCAACAACTCCATTTTGTTGAGGAGTTATAAAAGCAGAGAAATTATGGCTAATGCTATTTTTATTATAAAATTTGTCAAAGCCAAGATTTTTAAATTCTTTTCCATGATCACTTCTTACACTTGAAATAGAATAACCTTTTTTGTTTTGGATAATTTTGTAGAAAGTAATGAAGTTTTCTAAGGCTTCATCTTTAGAGCTTAAGAAGAGAACCCAAGTAAACCTAGAGTAGTCATCTACAATAACCAATCTATATTGTTTACTTCTTAAGCTTAATGTCCTAGTAGGACCAAAGAGATCAATATGAATAAGTTGTAATACTCTAATAGCTGAAACAATATTAATTGGTTTGAATGAAGCTCTCCTATGTTTCCCTTGAACACATGCATCACATATTCTATTATTATCAAATTTCATTTTTGGTAATCCAATAACAAGGTCTTTTCTAGAAAATTTGGAAATTGCATTCATATTAGCATGTCCTAATCTTCTATGCCATAACCAAGACAAATCATCATTATTAGCAACAAAGCAAACATTTTGAAAGGATAAGTTATCTAGATGCAGCATAAACATTTCCTTCTCTATGTCCTATAAAAACAATTTTATTTGACTTAACATCAACAACTTGACAATTCATTGAGTCAAAAATAACTTTCATTGCTTTATCACACAATTGACCTATACTAAGGAGATTATGTTTGAGATTTTTGACAAATAGAACATTTTCAATGTTGGATGAAGAATTGTTACCCATGGTTCTAATATCTTTAATTTGTCCTTCTGAGTTATCACCAAAAGTAACCCTTCTTCCATCCTTAGGCCTTAGTTCCATGAATTGATTTTTGTCACCATTCATGTGTCTTGAGCATCCACTATCAAGGTACCAAGAATTCTCCCCTGTTGAATTTGCCTTGAAGCAATGCTCTTCATCCTATAACCATAAAATCATGTTTTTTTTATGTACCCAAATTTTCTTGGGTCCTCAAGTATTAGTGCTCATAATTCTTGCACCTTTTGGAATCCATTTTATTTTAGTAGCCTCATCTTAAGGCGTGTTAACACCCTTAGGGACCTGTACCCCCTAATAAGCTTACCTTTATAAGTAATAGTCTTTAAAGAACAAGAAAAGTTTATGGCAATAAGTACATTTTCTAGATGCATCAAATGATTTATTTTGTGTCACGAAGAAATTCTTGAAATGAGTTTCTTTTTCAATTCTATTATAGCCTAAACCATCTTTATCAAAGAATGCTCTTTGTGTTTATAGCATATTATTCAATTTTTGTTGTTCCATATAAAACCTCGTGAATAAGTTATGCAAGTTTGTGTTTTTCTTGGTTAGATCATCAATATTAACTTGTAACTCACCTACTTTCTTCTTAAGATCATCATTTGTCATGCTTAATGTTTTATTTTCTTTCTTAATCATTTTTTTATATTTTAAATTCATGGTTTCAAATTCTAATGCTAATTCATCAAATGCATATTGTGATTCATCAAATGAGTAAAGATTAGCATTAGAAGATACCTTGTGCTTATCATGAGCCATAAGACATAGGTTGGCCACCTCTTCATCATCATTATCGAATATGTCATTATCATTCCATGTGGCCACCATTGTCTTCTTCTTTGGCTTCTTCAGGTTTAGCTTCTTCCACATTGGACATTCAAATTTAATGTGTCTCAGTTTATTGCACTCATAGCAGATGATTTATTCTTTCTCTTTCTTGCTTGAATCTCCCTTCATCTTTTTTCTTCTATAAGGTCTTCTTGCTTTGTTCATTCTCATGAACTTGTTGAATCTTTTTGCAAACATGGCCATTTCTTTATCTTCCTCAACCTTCTCATCATCATCATTATCACTAGGAGTGGTTGTTTTGAAGGCAATACTTGCCTTCGTTGGTGGCTCTTAATTGTGCTTAATTTTTATCTCATAGGTTAGAAGAAAACCTATGAGTTCATCCAAGGAAAATGTGTTGGGATCCTTGGATTCTTTGATTGCTGTCACTTTTACTTTCTAAGACTTAAAAAGACTATTGAGTAGCTTCTTCACCATCTCTTTATTTAGATAGGTCTTTCCAAATACCTTCAACCTATTGATAATATCCGTGAACCTATTCGACATTTTTTGGATAGTTTCATCCGCCTTCATCTTGAACAATTCATAGTCAAGTGTAAGCATGCTCATTTAGATTCTTTAACTTGATTTGTTCCTTCATGTGTGGTTGCTAACTTGTCCCACACTTGCTTAGCATTGTCACATAGTGAGACTTTATTTACTCACTTGGACCAAGAGCACAAAATAGTGTGTGCATGGCCTTAGCATTTAATTGTGCCATTTTGGTGTCTTGTTCATCCCATTCATCTTTTTCCTTTGCCATAATACAATCTCTAACTCTCTTCTTAGGGATGAGCGATCCATTGACAATGATCTTCCATAATTCATAGTCATTTGCTTAGATAAAGAGCCTCATCCTTGTTTTGTAATACGAGTAGTTTTCACCGTTGAAAAGTAGAGGTCTCATGATGGAATGGCCTTCAAGTCCTATAGCATTTGCATTTGTCTCCAATGCTATGAGATAAGCTTTATCTTGGCTTTTTAACTCTTATAAGCTTTTTGAAGCTTTAAGCATTATGTTTGTATTCTCCACTTTTGGGCTATCAAGGATCTTTTCTCAAGGTTGTGAAACCTACAATAGAGACCAAAGCTCTAACACCAATTGTTAGCTCAAGGAAAGATTGAACCAAGAGAGGGTGAATTGGTTCTACAAGAACTTGATAAATTTGAAATAAATTGAAAATAAAAAAGAGTTAAGGGTTAAAAAACAAACAATTATGTAGAGGTTTGATCCTTGAACTCGGCACCTACGTCCTCTCTTTTTAACACTTTCTTATCAAAGTGATTCCCACAATTCACTAATAAAACTGTTTACCTTTAAGGCTAAGATATAACCTTACACCTCTATCCTTTAAGGTTTAGATAGAACCTCTCAATCCTTTTGAGAATTTTACCTTAAATTCTCAAATATTTTCACTGATTTTCACACAACCATTTTTGTGATATGAATGAAGTGCTTGCAAACAAATTAAACCTCTAGTTAGTGGATGTTTGTTGGAATTTAAGTACAAGGTGAATGAGATACAAATAGACTTGAAAGAGTATAAATTGATGCAAGAAAAATAAAGAATTTGAAGACTTATAGCTTTTGTTGTTCAATGCCTGATTGATCTTTGTATCTCTTATTTCTTTAGCTATTGGGACCCTCTATTTATATCCTGAAATTGATTTATAGATGTTAGCCATTTAATATGGTGGTTCGAGAACTATTGTAGCCTTCATAAATGCTTGTTTTCGTTTAAACTCGTGCTATGGTATTGATACAATACCAACAATAATTAAAAAATAACCGTTACAACCTGTTGTATCGATAGAAAAGGCTAAGTATCGATACCTGCTAAGTTGTATCGATATAGACACATCTATATCGATACATTCGAGGGTTTCAACCAAACTTTAGCTACTGTCAAGTATTGTATCGATACATATGGGGTGAGTATTGATACTTACTATAATGTATCGATACATATTGATAAGCATCAATACAAATGAGGGTTCTAAGTATATATTGATACATTTATGCATTGTGTCGATACATACATTTAAAATTCTTTGTAAAATGATTTTTCTTGGCTTGATGTTAACTCAAACATATCTCAAAAATATTCTAAGTGTAAATATACACTTTGGGACATATATTTTTGAGGAAATAAAAACTTAGTACTTTTTCAAAATGTTTTTTAATTTTAACATGAATACTAAGTTGGAAATAATTGAGTACAAATTAATTTAGCTTAATTTGTTTGTTATATCAAAACCAAAATTAATTTAAAGCTAACATATTCTATTAGTTAACAAATAAAACAAATACCAAATTAATCTCTTACACATTCTCACTCTTTTTCTTGTTGACTTAAGCTTGCAGTATGTTTTTGTCTCTTTTCTTCCTTTCAAACTTTTAGATTTTGTTTATTACTTTTATGAACCTTGCATATCAATTGTTTAATTTCAAGCTTAAATCAGTCCTTAAATGTATATAAGCCGTTAGGAAATGACATTAAAGCTTTTCATCTATAAATTTAGTAGAGCAAGGCTATTCGAGCCAATCATAACATGGTATTTTATTTTTCAAAGTTTATTATAGAGTTTTACCTCCTAGATGTGGTTGTCTTGATGGCTTTTTAAAGCTAAATATTATTTGATTTCATTTGTTAATGGGATAAGTGACTTCATCCAGAGACTTCCCATTCAATCAATTCTATGTAAGGGAAAGAGGAACAGACATAAATTCTAGTAGGATCAAAATCTATTCAAATATCAGCAAACAATACCAAGTACTAGGATGACCTAAATAGAAATAACTCTCTAGTATGACCATTTTCAAACCGGTGATCTTGGTGGATACAACAGTATCATGAATATGCTTACCTCAAAATACAATTGTGCAAAATACATACTAAATCTTAATTTGCTTATAAGCTAAAAGTTAAGCACTTAAGATTCTTAAAAGCATAAAAATAATTATTAAATTATCCTTAATTATATAAATAAAAATTAGTAAAAGAAAAAGAAAGATACAATTCGTTCTTCAATTTTAGCAATGACATCAATGTTCGAACTTCATGCTTACTTGACTTACCAAACCTTCTCAAATGTCCACGTTAAAAATAAGTACATAGGAAACAGAAAAGTATAACATTTTTTATGAATGCAACATTTTTTATGAATACTCTTAAAAATCTAGATTGGATATGATTTAGCAATAAACTTCTACAACACAAAAAGTGCAAAAGCTCATGTTAAAGAATATTCTTTTAGTGATACTATAGGTGCAAATACAATTTCAAGGAGTAATAGTAATTTTAATGAAACAAAACAATAAATGCCAAAATTTCAAGTTAGTTTTTTTTCTTTTCTTTTTCACAATAGCTGAATGTAAACATTAAATAAACACCTATAAAATCATTCTAAAGCAGTGTTTCATCCTTCTGTGCCTCTAAAAATCAAGCTCAACCTTCTACCTTTTATTCTTTAGGCAAAGGCACTATATCAATTCGTTATAAAAAAAGTCATAAGAACTCAAGCAACTATAAGAAATCCTTGCTATCTTATATAGATATGATTATAATAGTTCTTATCATTAATTTATATCATAATATTGTATATGATCGATTGCTAATTTCTTTATTCTGAATCGTTCACATATTAGTACTTATTTCTTTAAACTATTCATATTGTCTGCTATTAATTTGAAAATAAATGAAATGATCAATATTAAAATTTCAGTGAGCTTTTCCTTAATACTTGAAAATAAACATTAAATAAACACCTCCATAAACCATTTCAAGATAGTCTCTCATCCTTTTTTGTCTTTACAAAATTAAGTTTAACATTATATTTTCCATTCTTCAGGCTAAGGTACTATATCATCAATTCTTATCAAAAAGGTTAGCGTGCCTCAAACAGCTACATGAAATCCTTCTCGTCATATATAGGTATGAATATAATGTTTATTCTTATACAATTTATTTAATGATATCATTTATGATTGATTTTTAATTTCATTATGCTTGACTTGTTTACATATTCATACTTATATTTTCTTTAACTACATATATTGTTAATTTTTTTAAAAAAAATTAATTTTAACTGTTATTCAAAGCTTAAGAAAGTTAAAATAAAAAAAATAAAAAAACAAAGTTCAAATACCAGATTCACTGGATGAAATCTTATTTATGCACTTGTTTTTGCCTTGAAGGCAGTCTAACATCATAAAATCCTTTTTGTTTTCAAGAGTACTTCATTAAAAAAAGACTTCAATTATTTTTCATCTTGAAAAGTCTAAGGAACCAAAGTGAAAATAAAAATTAATTAATTGAAAATGAAAATAAACATGGCAAGGGTCGAATATGTTTACCTACACATAACATCTATGAATATCTATTTCAAAATATATAATATGTTGCTTGATTCTGAAAAGTATAAGCTAAACTTAACGATATAAAGGTATTTTCTAGATTCAAACATAATTTAGATACATAACTTTCTCAAAAGCCAAATATAAATAAATAACCAATAAAAAGAGAGTTAGTTACCTCCCATGTTGCTTGAGAAAAATAGTGATATGCTAAAGCAATTTCCATCATTTTTTGTAATATAAAAAAATCAATACTTTGATTAAAAAGGAAAAGAAAATAAAAACTAATCACCAAAGATTAAAAAATAAAAAAGTATTAAAAAAGTATCAAATTAATTATGTTATGACATCAAAAATAAAGAAATGATTATTTAACTTTAAAATAAAAAAATAAAACTACTTTATTTTTCACTAAACATGTTACCAAACAAATTAAGAAATAAAGTCTACCTTCAATGGATTTTTTTTTTATTTCTACTCTTTCTCAGATTCTTTCCATTAATTTTTCTTCTTTTTTTGCTTTTTTTCAATCCACCGCTAGTATGTTGGACATACAAAATCAAGCAAACTATTAACATAAAAATGAAATAAAGAAAGAAAATCCAAGAAAAAAAAATTATTTTTTAAACATCTTCCACTAAAGTCCAATCTTGCAACTCTTGCTCTCGCATATGTCTTCTTTTCCTTCTCCTCTTCCTCCTCCTCCTCCTCTTCCTCTTCCTTCTTTTCTATTTACTTTTTGAAATCTACATTGTCTCTTTAATTTTCTTTCTCCTTTTTAGTTTTCTATTTCTCTCATTTATAGAGACAACTAAAGTCCCATTCTTCATCAAAAGCAAAGTAAAGAAACTAAGGTAAAAAAAGAAAAGCAACTTGCAAATCTGATGATAGGTATAACACACCCTATATCTCAATTGAAATTAGGTCTGAATTACACCAAATTTCTTAACAAAGCACAACTTCTCCATACCTCGTCAATGGCTTCATCTAGAAAAAACAACATAAACCAAAAATGACAAATCAATAAAGAGAAAAATACCCAAAAACCAAAAAAAAAAAAAAAACCTATAGTCTTTATGAGACTCAAAAATAAAAGATAGTACACTAACATAATTCAAAAGATTTGAAAGCATTTCATTTATCTTGTTTAATGTTCTAATTAGTTGTAGTAAATTTGTTTGAATCATCATTAAGCTGAGTTTATGTCTCTATACATGATATTATGTTACATAATTGTTCATGTACTACAATATGTTTAAGAACTCAAATTATGCTGGCATATTTCTATTCAAAAATCGATGCTCATAATAAAGTGTAATGGATGATAGCCTTTTACAACATTTACGAAAATGTTCTAGGAAACATGATATCATTTCAAATAAATTCTTCATTATAATGACCAATCAAGCTAGACTAAAAAAATAGAATCAATAAATTAAAAAAAAAATAAGGACTAAAATACCAATAAGGCTATAATAAACCACCAGAAATAATTAAAAAAATAACCAAAATGCAAGTTAAGAACTCTGCCAAAGAAGCATAAGAAGTATCTTATAGCATAATTCCTCTCCAAATTGAACTTTATAGGCATATAGATGCACACTTTCAAAGAAAAAATAATAAAAAATAATATTAATTAAATAAAAATGGTAAAACCTGCTTTAATACCTTTAAATGAAAAATCAACTTAAGAAACAAGTATTACTTTAGTAAATAAAGATTAATTTAGTAAGTAGAAGATTACATGTTTCAAAACACCTTTAAAAGAAAAAGCAAGCTAAAATTGAAAAAAAAAATCGTGAGATTAGAACATACACCTTAGAAACATGCTTAAAAGTTGAGAAAGAAAAAATCACAAGACTAATATGCAAACTCTATGCAATATTATCAAATTTTGGCATAGGATCATTGAAAAGTATTGTCTAAACCAAAAGCCTCAAGTTTTTAAAGTGCTATAAATAAGCTAATAACAAATCCACCTCAAGGTTCATGAAGTCTGAATTGCTTTTTATCAACGAAGCATCAACTTCTAATAATTTATTAGTATAACTTGGTTATTCTTGGTAGATGGAAAGACTGGATAAGTTTTGAAACTGAGTTTCACTATTTCACCAAATCAAGGGCCTTGAATATCCCTAAATGTAAATATTCTAAGAATGAATCTTTAGTAACTAAACAAATTTACGTACAATAGTATTGTGTATAAATTTTGCATCTAAATGTTGTACAATAACTTACAAACAATTTCATATATGTAAAAAAATTTAAGTATAACTTTAAGAGTGAGCTGTTTAATGAAATTAAAAAATAACTAAACTAACACATGCAAAAAAAATAATTAAAAAAATTAAAAATTTCAATTGAAAATGTGTAACACAAAATTTCTTAACCAAACATTTTACAACAAAAGAAATTGAG
>JBBYHO010000016.1:5765554-5777511 GCA_038382025.1 Adansonia gregorii | reverse complement strand
TCGTTTTGGTTATCTTCTACTTTTCACAATCTGAAAAATCGCGTTTTGCTGGTAGCGGATTTCTACGGCGTGTGAGGGCATGTGGATAGATTTCTGAGAGTAGGATTTCGTCCACTGTGAACTTCAAGAAGAGAAGAACAATTTAGTATTGACCAAATTGCTTTAAGACGGATCGAGGATCCCATAACTAGCTAAAAAAAACAAAAACAAAATCCTAGAGAAATCTTTTTTTGGACGAGGCTCTGATACCATGTTAATCTTAGATTAGTGGACGAGAAGAAAAAGAGAAAAAAGAAGAGAAAATTTCTTATATTTCTTATACTGTAAAAGTATTAGTACAAGTGGGTATTTGTATATAAGGAGCTAAACTGAATAAGGAAATAGAAATAATTGATCTAAACTAAATAAGAAAATAAAAATAATTGACCTAAATTAAATAAAGAAATAGAAATCAATTATTAATTAATGTACTGAAATTATATTAAATAAATTGACTAATTTATTGTCTTAACAATTTAAAATCTTTATCCACACATTTTCTGCTCCACTTTCACTTGGACTTGATGATCTTTTGTTAAGCTTGATTGACAGTCTCAGACACGATCCAACTTTCGGATCTTGACATTGAAATATAGCTGCAGCTTAAGCTCTTTTTGTGATTTTTTCTAGTTTTCTTAAACTCTATACATATATATATTAAACAACTATAATTCCCATGAAGTAGTGAGCACTGAGTGGAAATAAATTACAAAGTAATGATAATTGGTAATAGTTTTTGGTTCTAACATTTACTTATGTATAAAATGTTGTGAAAGAAATATAAAATAGGATGATTTTTCTTATGCAGATGTCTTTGGGCAGAAGTTATATTTTGGTTTATATGAAGGCCCAATCAGGCGGCCCTAAGGAGAACCTATATTTAAGTTGAGTAAGCCAACAAAAAAAAACTGACTGCGGCTGAGCCCAGAGATCACATTGTGGTCCAATAAGGTAGCTTGCTTGGTTCAGGTGAGGCGGCACGATACATTTATGGCTCAATTCTGCCCACTTATTCCCTTCTCCCTTTAAAAGCACCGTCTTTTCCCAATTTTTTTAAAATTCCGAATTATCAATAATAATTTAATAAAAGAGAAAAAGGCCAAAATCTCTGATAATTGAAACTCGGACGGCTAGCACCTGTTGACGCTTTGCTACAGTTCTCTACTTGCTTCCGATCCTGTCACATAAACCCTGAAGCTCTTCGCCTTGATTTAATATTTAATTTCGATTCCAATAGAGAGATCACCGTCGTTTTAGAGAGAGAGAGAGAGAGAGAGAAAGAGAGATCGAGAAGGAAATAGATGATGCAGAGACGGAGTCCACCGAAGCACAGGCACGATGGGACTTCGCCACTGCCTCTTGGGATGGATTGGAGTCCGCCCCCTCGTAAATGGGTCAGCTTTCCTACAATTTTATCTTATTTTTTTGTTGATTTTATTGGAAATTAGTCTGGAATTCGAATTAGCACTGAATTTTTGTGATTGAAGCGTTTAGTTTACCTTTTAGATCGAGTTTATGATGGACCAAGACAAAAATAAAAGACGATCCATTTTGCAAAGATGATATTGGACTGGATATCTCGATTGTTTTAGTAACTTAGATAATTATCTTAATCTTAATTGAAAAAGACAGTGCTTTTATTGCTTTTACCTTCATGTATATTTTAACCAGTTTTAAATGCATTAATCTAGTAAACTTAGAATTTTAGATTTGCTTCCCAGGTCTAATTTCCTTGTCAGTATGTGACCTCATGAGCTGGTTTTAAGCATTTACAGGGCTTCCACGGGTTTTTAAGCCCTTGCGGCTGAAATTTTAGTAGTAGTATTTTTAATTAAGGACGGTGATAGGAGGACTCAATCAAGAATCTAGACATCTAAAAGTAAGGGCTGGGTTATAATTTAAGGGCTGAGTTATAATATAATTTTGACATAGATTTACATTTTTAATAACATTTTTTATGCCTTTTCTTTTAAAATAGGAAATAATGGATTTTGATGGCTGTCTAGGAACTTAATATTGAATCTTGATTTTAGCGCTTATTCATTTTTTTTACATATACATGCAGAATGGGAGGGAAACTGTTTGGCCGCATGATCCCCAAAGGGGATGGAGTTATTGTGTTACAATACCTGCGTGGGTTGTCCGTCCAAAATCAAGAGATTCAGATCCTGTAGTGGTAATCACCAGTATATACGCCTATGGTAGATGTTATCTAATACTGTTTTCATTGTTCATTACAGTTCAGCAAACTTTCAACATCTAAATGGGTCTATATGATGAAAATCTAATGCCTTGGTGTTCCTTTCAAAATTTTAACACATTGGCATTTTGTCATGATCATCAATCATGTGAATGTTTTAACATTTCAATCACTAATATATTTGCCATGGTTCTCTTTTAACATCCTTAGGGGACAGTTTTACAGGGTTCAGGTAGGGGTACAATCGCCAGAGGGTGTTACAGCTGCGCATGGAGTATTGAGAAGATTTAGTGATTTTCTGAAGCTATTTACAGAAGTAAGTCCTGCCATTTTCTGTATGTCGCACCAAGAAGTCCATTAATAATTAGAGTGTATGTTAGAAAACTGAGGCTGATCGTTTTACATTTTGCTTGAGCATCACTGTGGAAACATATGGCACGCACTCTGATTAAACTATTCAAATTCAGCTGATTTAGGGGCACCTTATATTGTTATTGACTTCCCTCTACAGCTAAAAAAGGAATATCCCAAGAAAAGCCTTCCCCCTACTCCACCCAAGGGGCTGTTGCGTATGAAAAGCAGGGCTCTGTTGGAAGAGGTAGGCAATAAGATTTTTTTCTCCTTTTTTTTTTTTTCCCACTTTGTTTGTTTTCCTTTTTCTTTTATGGTTTTAGTAGAACAGCTGCAGTATCTTCCTTGTCTTCATCATCTGGAAAATGTGCCATAACTCTATTTCAATTCTCATTTTCTTCTTTAATGATCACTGCTAGCTTTTCTTCCCTTGTAGTTGCTAATAAAAAGTTCCCCTTTGATATCGAACTTATAACTTCTTGCATCTTTGTGCCACCAACTTAGTTTTTAGGGGTATTCGTTTAGCATTATTTTGTCCTGGAACTAGTTTGCCCAAATTGTGCCATCACTTTGTCGTAGGCTATATTGGTAAAAGCGTAGCAAAATTTTTCCATGTAACTCGGCATTGGAAAAGTCAAAAACCCAAAAGCCATACGAGTTATTTTATCCTTAAAGTTTTGAATCAATATGTTATCTATGGTTTCCTATTGACACACAAATGTTGCATTGAATTAGAGTTTTTTTTTTTTTTTGACAAATATTTGTTCTTGAACAAAAAATTTTGAATTTGAAAACTGGAAGGTATTTCTTAGGTATTATTTAGACAGCTAAAGCAGCTGATTGTGTGAAGTTGCTACAGAGAAATGTATTGTTTATGCGAGTTGCAAGTTTGTTTGTTTGGGGAAAAAACAAAGAAAGCAGAAAAAGAAGGGGGAGGGGGAGGTTCCAAATTAAACCTATAGAAGGTTGTCATATTTATTATCCGAGTGACTAATGTCCTTAAAAGACTTAGCTTTGTTGCAGAGAAGGCGTTCATTGGAGGAGTGGATGACAAACCTGTTATCTGACATTGACTTGTCAAGAAGTGTCACAGTGGCATCCTTTCTTGAACTAGAAGCTGCTGCGAGGTCTTGTATGTGCAATTCTACTTCAGTGATAGGACTTTAAGACTTAGTTGTCTTATCTTCTAAAATTTACTTGTAAAAGTGGATGAAAGGAATAGGTTGTTTAATAGAATATACATAAATATATTATCTATAATCAAGATTAGTTTTATCATTAACGTGGAGTGTTTACATTTCATATTATTCTTTTCAGCATTCCAAGAGTTAAATGAATGCTCATCGGAAGCTAATGTTGCTGGAAATAGCACAATTTCATCAAAGAACATTCCTTCCAGTTCAAGCATATCTCATTTTGCTGGTAGTTCGTCGATCACATCAGATTATGGTAGTGATACTGCTTATGAGACATCTGAGCTTGGGACACCTAGGTTAGGGGGAGATGACAGTTCTGATATTGGTTTGGGAGATTTGACACTGGATGAAGATTTGACAGGTTCAATAGAAAAACTTGTGAAGTATGGAATGTCCAACATTGATGAGGGACTATTCATGGGACAGACAATTTTGGAGCAGCTAGAAGACTTTCCTAGACATAAAACACACGCGATAAACATCAATCATACATTGGGGAAAGATATTTATAATGGAAACGGGTCCAGAGCTTCAATTATTGCTGGTAATGGATTGGATCTCTTTTCTGAGCCAGAGCCAGCTAAGATGTCTGGTCATTCCCGGAAGTTATCAGCTGAAAGCGTTGGGAGTGATGTAAGTTCTTTGAGAGGTAGTGACATGTCCAATCCTGGGATTCCAAATTCATCTGTTAATGGCTCTCTTGACCTTCCTGGAACTGCCGAAGTATTAAATACCATGGGAACACTTGCAAACTCGGATTCTCAGTCTTTTGTTGATACACAAATAGTTCTTCCATTGGATCATCGTCATAAGATGAACAGGGTTATTTTGACCATGCAGCAGAGACTAGTAACTGCTAAAACTGACATGGAGGATCTTATAGGAAGATTAAATCAAGAAATAGCAGTTAAAGACTATCTTTTGACAAAGGTGCGTGGAAGCACTTTGATATGCTTTCTTAGATAAATTTTGAAAGTTATCATAATTTAAATAGTCTAGTATCAATATGTTTGAGATATATTTGTATTCAGGGGTTATTGGCTGAGATAGCTCATGTTTGCAAAGCTGACTTTTGTTTTGTCACTGTATGGGTTTAACTTTCTTTCAATAATATACTCTGATTGATGTACATTCAGATGAATTGTGTGCAAAACAGGAATTTTTGCATGGTTAGCATTTGGTTTTTGTATCAATATTGCATTCTCTAGTTTTCTCTCTTTTGCATCACGTATGCGCAGAACTCTGTCTGCTCACAGTAAATTTTGGACAGAAACCTTTACATCATTTGATTCATTTCTTTCTATTTGTAATGGTTTTTGTCTTTGGGTGCCTACTATCCAACTAGAGATGGAATGAGCTTTATTCTTCATAAAATATTAGTAATTTCGAGGCCAAATTAACAAATTGGAGATGCTCAGGTTGAGGGTTTGGAAGTGGAACTTGAAAGCACCAAACAGAAAAGTAAAGAAAACCTGCAGCAAGCTATCCTGATTGGAAGAGAAAGGTTTACTCAAATGCAGTGGGAAATGGAAGAACTTCGGCGGAAATCATTGGAAATGGAGGTGAAGTTTAATCCTAAACAGGTAATGCATTCAACTCCTTTTTATTCTTGAAATTTATTTGCCTTTGTTAATTCCATATGCGTGCACGTGCATGATATTGATGCTTTGTGCAAATATTTTTGTCAATTAAGGCAAAAGATGAACTTGGCCTGATAAATTATGCTTGGAGAGCGTTGCTGTGATTGTATGTTTCTAGTTTGATGTCTCCTTTCAATAAAAATCTAGTCTTTTCCCCTCCACATGCCCCACCAGATAAATCCAAAACTAATCTTTGGATTGGAAAATTATAGAGCCTGATTGTTAAAGTGGTAAAGTGGGATTTAAGCTTACATGGGAAGTTTTGTTTTTTTTGGAAAACTAACCATCATTGCTTTCCCTTGGATAGGCATTGCAAATCTGTTCTGGGTGCTGTATAGCAACATACGATTTTGAGGCAGTTTCTGCGCCTCAAAAATAAAATATGCTCATGAATGTTTTAACTTTACTAATTAACAATAAAACTTGAGACAGGATGAGAAGCAAATGACAGAGACAACCAACCAGTCTTCTGCTGAGGAGAAAGATGCAATGCTGCTAGAGTTAAATGCTACGAAGGAGCAGCTGAACAATATATCAAAGCGATATCAAGAGCTAGAGGCAAAATCAAAAGCAGATATTAAAGTTCTTGTTAAAGAGGTCAAGTCTCTCAGGAAATCTCAAAAGGAAATGAAGCAGGAAGTTGATCAATCACTGTCAGAAAAATCTGAAGCTGAGGTAACTTTCTGTTGAAAAACATTTGATATTCTTTAAGTTTCTTCTTTATACATTCAAACCAAAAACAAAAAAGGAAGAAGAAGAAAGAAAACCCTTAATATCTGTTGAGAAATTTCTTCTTTATTAAGGATTCTAGATATATTAGGTGTAGTCAAAGCACATCATTGCTCCCAAGTTTCTAGCTAACAGATGTAATCCTTGGATTTTGCAGGTACAGCTAGAACAGGAAAGACAAATAATTAAGCGTGCAAGAAATGCTAGAGAAAAGCTGCTCAATGAGTGCAGGCTTCTTCACAACCGACTTCTCGAATGCAGTGTGAATTTGTCTACAGATGATGATGAAAATTTAATCGAAGATTCTTCCTTTGTTGAAGAAGCATTGGATTTGTTGACTACATCTGATTATAAAATCACTCTGCTACTTGCTGAGGTACCTTGCTTTTTAGCTATTAAACGTTGTTAAACTCATCTGTTGATGGTCTTTTACTTTCAGTTTTATTCAGTTTTGGGAAATATTTAGATAGAAATAAAAGTTAGTTTTATCCTTTTTATGTACCCAGTTAATATTCTTAAATGTTGGCAAAAATATTTTCACTAATTCCATACGTTTTTGCTCTTTATCCCTCGTCCCCTTCTTTCCCAGCCCCCTATATTTTTTAATAGTTTAATGTTGTTCTCTAGGGCCTTTCATTTTGTTAATTGTTTAATGTTATTTTCTATCCTTTTATTCCTCGGTCTTCCATAACTTTTGCACTAACCTTTTTTTTTTTTTTCCTGCACAAACTGAATTAGGCGCAAGTATTAACTGAGGAAGATGGCAGTACCACTGGGGATATCGATAGCGAATATGACAACCACTATGATAGCAGAACTGATGATGAGTTAAGGAAGATAATAGCCGACATCTTCACCAAGAATGCTAAATTAAGAGAGCAGGTGAATTCTCACCTGCGGCATAAACTCAAATGTGATATCATGTCAAAGAATAATGACAAGGAATTAACCAAGTCTTAAGAAAGATGAAATGGGGTTTGAATATTTGTAGTTCTTTTATCTTATAGAGAAAGGTAAGGCAACCCCCTACAATCTCCATTACAGTTCCCAGTAATCAATCACACGCTGCTTTAATTGCTTGATCTTAACAATTATACCTAGTGAATTTTGTGGTTACATGTATATAAGTAATGCAGAGAAGATGCCCTCGAATGGTACTTCTGTGTTCTACATTTTTAATCACTGGAATAAGAAGGAGAAATATTAAAGCAAAAGCATCAGAGCTGGGCGTGTTTCCTGTTTTCCATTGAGTTTTAACTTGTTCTCGAATGTCCTAACTTGGTAAAGACGATAGTCTCAATAGCCATTTTGAAGCACTAAAAGCTAAGCTGATGTTTATCTTGCAACAGTGGCTTGGGCATGACTACAAATGGTTTCTCAGCCTGTATGTAATATCAGTTTTAGGGTTTTGGAGACATATGTGCTGTTCCATCGGAAGAGGCTTGTATGTTGGGGGAAATGGAGATGAATTACGGTTGGTGGAAACTTATCAACGTGGAGAAACAGCATTTCTTCATTGATGCTTTGTTCACAATTTGTGGTTGGAATACATAATTTTTCAAGGCTAGGAAAAAAGAAGATAACACAAATCTCACCCCCACGCCCCCCCCCCCCCAAAAAAAAGAATCATACAAAACGAGCCTTGTGATGGGCATTCCATTATATACCAATTATTTGAGAGATATAACCAGTAGTAAAGCTGTTGCTCAACCATCATCCTTTTCTGCAAATCAGTGAGGAGACAAAAATGATCATAAAATCCAAATATAGGCCTGGAGTTATCAAAGGTTAATAAACAAAGGGAAAAGCTACTAGATATCGGTTAGAATAACATCTAAGAATAAAAAAATATATATTGTTAATGAATTATTTTTTTCATAAATTTTGGTAAAAAATAATGCATTAAATGTGATATATATATTTTAAAAATAATAATTAAATAATTCTTAATCATTAGCCGAATTTCTGTGTCCAGTAAAGTTCCACTTCAAGAAGATGATATAATGCCCTAACTATTAAACTAAACAATAAAATAACAGGTCGACTTGGCAAAATTGGTTACAGCTATGGAGAATTGGACAATATTTACATACATGGAGATGGAGTGCTGTTTTATTGCATAATTATTGTTCTTGAAGATGTAATAATAATAATAATAATAATAATAATACCTTAATAACAGCCATCTACTTCTCGTGGCTCCACAAGAATATAAAGCGGCTTTCCATTAAGCCTACGTTGTCCCTTGAAAACAAAAAAGATAACAATTATCGAAGAGAATCAAAAGCCATGCCCGTATGAATCATTTACTTCACCAGCAATAATAGAAGACGGTTTAGACGAGGAACAACTTACAACCATTTATTCCTTAGTGGTTAGTTTGGAAACATAGATTTAAGCTAAAAAATTTGACTTCGATTTACAAATCTAAAATTTTTTTTTGAATGTTAAATAAAAAAAATAGATTTTGAATAAAATCTAACACTAATTTTGAATGACTCAAATTTAGAATTTGAAATTTCTTTTGGAACTAAAAATTTATAAAATCACTTTTTATTCGAGCAAAAAATTTTAAATTCATTAATTCAAAAATCATAAATTTTAAATTAAAATTTTCAAACATAATATAAAAAAATTAAATATGCTCGTATTAAACTACCCAATATTTATCTCTAAATCCGGGTAATATAATCACAGTTAAGCAATGAAGATCTACCACTTCATCACAGTTTACCTCGACATCTCGGAGTCCAATAACACAGCCGCATTCGACCACTTGAGCACCAACACGTTCTAATGAAACAGTCACCTCAAATGTTATTTACACGTAACTTATGAGAGTAGTTATGGATCTATCAGAAAAAGCCAATTAACCAAACCACCAATATACGTTAATTAAAAAAAAGCGGCGGGGGGGGGGGGAGGGGGGCTCAAATCTTTTACCCAAAAGTCTTATGGCTGCTGACAGAGTTCCACCTGTTGCTACCAAATCATCAATCACTATAGCACGTTCCCCTGGCTCAACAGCACCAACGTGCATCTCCAAGCAGTCAGTTCCGTACTCCAGTTCATAAGCTTCACCAATTACTTCACCTATATATATATATATATTATAAAGAGAAATATTTCAAAAATGCATGAAAAAAAAAAAAGAATACTAAAAAGATTGAAAAGGGAAGAAACTGATAACTGATAAGATCCACTCAAATTCCATTAATCCCACCACCAACATAAATCCAAAAATGGGTGGATGTCCATTTTCAATAATTGGTGGGTTATCAACGTGGATATTCAGCAATTAAATATTTTAAAATTTGTTTTCTGGGTTACTGATATTTTCAGATATATACTACTACTAGTTTTTAATTACTGAAATATGCTGATCTTGATGAGGTCATGCCTGCATGATTGACAGTATAAAAAAACAGTCTTTTTTATACATAAATTAGTACATTTTTTCTGAAAGCCACCCCACCAACTCTTGTTCGGCAGGGCAACCCCAGAACCCCTTCTATCATTTCAGCAGCACTATCTCCATTCTCTATCTATAAAACTTAATAGATATAGTAGCAGTAGTCGTAGTCGTACCTGGCAACTTTTTGGGTTTTCGCAAAGGAACAAACTTTGCACCAATGGCTAAGGCAATTGATGGACCAAACATGAATCCTCTAGCTTCAACTCCTACAAGTAATTTTGCAAACATAAATGATAAAACATGTCTTAAAAGTCAAAAATAAAAACCATAAAGCAACCAACTCTTAACTAATTTTTTCCCCAAGACATACAAAGCAAATGAAAACAACCCAGGTTGCTAAATTTTGCAATGGGCTAATAGAACGGGGTAGAGTGATTACAGGAAACTGAAGGTTGTTGGATCGAGTAGTAAAAAGTTCAGTTTTTTTAAATAAAATCTCAATTTCGAATATTGTAAACATAAAAAAGCTTCTTTACATTTTGAATCTAGCACGACTATACTTTGAAATAGTTGGAGTGAATGTAGCTACCGAATACCAGTAGATTTTTAGACAAAAAAGAGTTATTACAAGAAACCCAGAATGAAAAAAAAAGTTCAGTTGTTGTAGTGATTCATAGCCTTGGCTCGAAATACATATACTAAAGAAGGTTACTTTCTAAATGATGTTGGCAGCTCTAACAACTTATATCAGAACTTGAAAAAGAAATTTGCATCAAGCAGCTTTCAGGACCAGTTGTCGGATGAACTATTTTTCTAAAAAGAAAAATTATAAAATAAATCATAGTAACAAACGAAGTCAACCATTTAAAAATATGAAGAAAAGAGTGTTTTCGAGAAGAAGAGACAAAGATAACAGAGTACCAGCCACGACAGAAATGCCCATGTCCCTATAGCGATCGACAAAGATGTCGACCGTGTTCTTGAACGCCTTGTGATCTAACAACAACGTTGTTATGTCTTGGAACATAATCCCTACGAACCAAACAAACACCCGTTTAACAAAGTTACTCAAAGAAATCCAAGACAATAGTTTAAACAAAAAACAGACACCTTGTTTTGGGAAGTGAGGTACCACCCTAATGGTGTCAGATATAGCTTGTAGCCTTGGGTCACCTTTGAGTCCATTCTCTGCTGCAAACATTCTACCTTTCCAACTCCGTTTTTTTTCCCCCCCTCTGCTTTCTTTGTCTAATCCCTTCAATGGCTCAACTCTTTTGAAAACAATGGATTCTGCCAAGGATTAGGGTCCCACCCTTTCACTTGCCTCTGTTTTCTTAAGGAAGTTTTTTTTGGATTTCCCTCCCAAAACAATAAAACTGAACCAAAAATGTCAAATCTGTCTTCTCCTTCATTGTTTATGCGTGAGAGAGAGAGAGAGAGAGAGAGAACGGTAAGTGCATTAAATACAATAAAATCTGTTGTCTATTTATTATGTCGGGCAGACTAAAACAATTTTGCTCACAGGCATTAATGTTACTTATCACGCTCTCTTTAGGCACGTGTGTAACACGGTTCATGCATAAACTCTCGCGTTGCCGGTTGCGGGATGCCTATGTTTAAGATTAATCGGTATATAATTTATAATAATAAAATTGGATGTCTCTAGACATTATTTAATATTAATTAGTATACACTTAATACAATAAGATTATTAACCTATGGTAATTTAGCTTTTAAGAATACTCTTAGAACATTAAAAAATAAAATAAATCACTGTTTTGCCCCTTTAGCATGCCTGTCACCTAAAAAATTGATGCCTCAAGCAGTAGGATCACTATGCTTATTTTGGCTTAGATTTGATATGCAAATATTTATATTAATTTATGTTATATCTTATTATTATCATATTTAAAATACTATATATTTATTTAATATTTGAATATATTAATAATATATTTGATTAAATTTTTAATAAATATATATTAATATTATATTTATATATTATAATATTTTATGCTATATTTTAATTATTTATGTTGTATAATATTCATATTTAATTGTGACTTCCTCTTTTCCATATTCTAGCACCTATAAAAAAAAATTATTTCTTCTTTCCTCCGCTATGACTGTGGTTAGACAGTAGTCAACTTCATTGGTGTAACCACGGGCAGATACCTGAAAGTAGGATTAGAAGAATGAGATGTCGACTAAAAGATGTCTTCTCCACTGTTCAGGGTATCTAATCTAATCTAATCTAAGGCTCTTAAATTCCTTCTCCTAATCCAAAAAGGAAGATTCTATTTCTTAAAAGCATCATTAGCTGTTGTCTTGTTATGGTTTTAAAAGCAAACAAAAGCCAGAAAACTGCCCTTTCCTTACCATCTGAC
>JBBYHO010000016.1:5738985-5755983 GCA_038382025.1 Adansonia gregorii | reverse complement strand
ATATATATATATATATACACATTGATAGAATACATCCAAAATTTGTATATAATTTTGGCAAACTTGTTTTCGTTGCCTATGAGTGTGGGCCGTCAAGCTTAAAATATTGCAAAACTCTGATCTGCTCCCATTTCTTAATTTTCCAAACTAACAGGTCATTGTATTTTATGTCTTCAAGCAACAAATTCATTAACTTTGCTTTTCTGACAAGTTATTGTCTCAAGGAGTAGTTAGCATTCAAAGAGGGTATTGCACGTGGGAATCATTGCCTACAATAATTCAGATTTTGTTTTTGTTTTTTTTTTTCCTTTTAGTTATGGAGATAATTTCCTAAATATATATATATATATGTATATACGGGAGAAAAGATGGAGAAACAAAGAAATAAGGCATTGTATTATCTGCCGTGGTCCCATCCCACTCCCCATCCAATTTATACAAAGGACAGTTTATGAGGAACCAAACTACGAAGTCCTAATGTTTGATGTCCTTGAAAAGACAGCGATTTCTCCCTGCTTTTTTAGTTTTTTATTTTTTGGAACATTGATGACGCATTGCCTATGAAAGTTATGTTCTATTTTCCCTCAGATTATGTTTCCACCATTCAATCTTTGGATTCTCGACAGGTTTATCGTTTATCTTAGCTCCGTTGATTATTTTCCCTCAGATTATCTGTTGATTAATTGGTGGGTAGTTCTACTTTTCTATAAGGATTTTGATTGGGCTGATGTTATGTCAAGATTTGATAGTATGATAGACATAATTCAACTGCAACAATAATATAATTCTATCCCTTTTTTTCAAAAGCTATATCTCGAACTTAATTTGTTAAAATTTAATAATAATTTTACATAAAAGAGTCAGACTTTGATATAATTTAATTATTTACATTAAATTAATTATTTTTTAAAATTTTAAAACAAATATTATAATCATTATGTTTTCTTTTTTTTTTAAAGCTTAATATCTAAAATTTTTTTTCGATGTATTAAAATTTAAAACTTTAAATGAATTAAAATTATTAACAAGAGGTTGATTTAATTGATAAATTTATTTATTTTCATACTCATGGATAATGTATTATCTGTGCCTTGATGTACTAAAAAAATTAAAAAAATTTTAAAAAGATATATATATATATATATATATTGCCAATGTTCAGGTTCATCATCAAATATGAAACATTTTCCGGCTAACAGTGGACCGTGGTTACGTTAATCAAGCAACTGGATGAGAGCAGCATGAAAAAATAAATATATAAATAAATAAACAAAAACTAACCCGAACAATGGCACGAGTTCGTTGAAAAATGGGCAAAGAACTGCGACTTGGGGCTCCAAAAAAAAAAAAAAGGGATTCACACGTGCAAATGGTATGGAATGTGCGCAATGAGGAAGGGGGCGGCAGGGGGAACATCATGCATTTATAAGCTCTGCCACCTCATCTGCTCAACTCATTCACCTGCTGTCTGCTTCTCACTCATGTCACACGCTTCTCTTCCCATTTCATTAGGACCACTCGTATGGGATTATGGTTCCTAATCCAACTCCTTTGAAGTTTGAACTGAGGGGCCTTTTTTTCTGTTCTAATTTACCACTCTAACAGAGTTACCTATAAATTATACTTCATGCTATGCTTTTCTTTAAAAAAAAATTACATTTGTGAGAATTATAATTATAATTAAATAATCTATTAATATATGTAAAAAAATAATAAATAAGATAAATTGACAGTCAAAACTTATATTTGAATTTGAGTTCAACTCAAGTGATTATTTATAATTTTTTAAATAAGTAATTTACATTGTTAATCATTGAATTTAATATTAATTTTTATATTAATTATAAATTTTTAATTTTATTAAATTATATTATTAAGTTTTTACTATTAATATATTATATTATTTAAGTTAATTTTTATTAATTAATTTTAACAGAAAAGCTGGCTCAATATACATATATGATTTAGTTTTATATCTTATCTAAATAATATCCGATGGAGATATACTATGTATGCATATTTAGTTAATTTTTTATTAGAATTGGTTAATTAAATCAACGTAGGTGACTTAATTTATTAATGATAAAAATTAAATGATATAATTTGATTAAATTAAAAATTTATAACTTATAATAAATTTAATAACTCATAATGTAAATTACACTTTTTAAATAAATTCTCCTAAGATTGGAGTTTGGGACTATGTTTTTTCAAGGAAACTATGATAATTATCACACTCAGCCTGGAAATTTCTACTTTTTTTTAAATTAATTGTATCTTTTAATTAATTGTATCTTGTACCTAAGATCTGATAAATCTCTACCTAGCTTGATGGTTGTCAATGGTGATTGAAATTGATAATCAATAGTAAGTTTTTTTTAAAATATTGCCTCGCTTTCAAACGAGACTTATCAAATTAATTATTCGCAAGGTTGACAAAAGCCAAACATAACCACAAATTCTTGCGCCCAACTTGGCTTAAAAGCATTTCGTTTATGCCTTGTTTTTCTAGGTGATTCTGTTAGTAACCAAAGCAATTCCTTTAGTTTGACTATATGTAACCCGTTTTAATTACGAGTTTTACTAAAAAGTGTTTTTACATATTTTTTAAAATTAATTAATATAACAATAATATTGTATTAAACATAATAATTAATAAATTTATTTATAATTTTTAACGTATTAAATGAATATATTATATATAATAATTTTAAAAAATATTTTTTAAGATAACGATAACAAAATCTGTTAATTAATATAACTTATTGAACTTCGATTATCAAAGGGCACTTAAAGCTTACAAAAAAACAAAAATTAAGAAACAAAATACTGCAACATGACATAGCTATCAAATTCTGTCACATTCAAAAGCGGCTTCCTGATTAAAAATTTGCAAGTAGTAGGTATAAGTTGTCCTTAGTATCTTCCTATAGCTTCCACAGGAAATAGCCCCTACCAAAGTCCAAATATATGATAATGAAGATAAATTTTAAGCAACCAATTACCGTATTTCATAATTACTTTCTTTAATTTTTATCAAAATTTTGTTTAACTGGAAAGCCAAGAAATCATTTCTTTTATATATATAAATCGAATTTTATTTTTTATACATTGATAATGAAAAATTTTAATTTTTTAATTAGAGTTATTAAATCGATTTTTTTCTTAATACATATTAAGAGATTTATGTCACTCGGCTAATTTATTTGCCGAGTTTATAAATTTTACTTACAATCGACGTGATAATTTTTTTATATAATTAATTGATTAAGAAGATTTAGATGCCATTAATAGATTATGAAAAGTGATTAGGTTGGATTAATGTTGATCAATTAATTGTGCTTAGATCTAGTGCAATGCAAGCTTCAATTAAAAACTAAACCAAATTCAATTCGGTAGTCTTATTGCACATGCTGCTTTATTTATTGTCACCCTAGACAGTTGAATTTATAATACAAAAAGGAAAAAAAGAAGAGAAATACTTATTAAAGAAAAGAATGATTCAAGGTGAAGATATCCATTCTCAAATTAATGGTATCTCACTGGACAAATTCACAAAATTTAATCGAATACATGCGCAATGAAATTTGAACATAAAACCGAAGCTTAGGTTGGCAAAGTAGTTTCTTCCTTAAATTTTAACAAATTAAGATTTCATTCAGATACGATAATTCATGTATTCGTATCATATTCATATTTTTTATTATATAATAATCGTGTTTAAAGTTATTCACATTTATATCAATTTTGATACGTTTATAATTTATATTAAATAAATATTTGAGAATATATTTATGTCATATCATATTATATTTTTTTAACTTTATAAATATTATATTCGTATAATTATATAAAATATTATCAAATCTAATTTCATTTGAGAGTCCGGATAAAAAAGAAAAAAAAATTCCTAAATGTTATTTACGAGGAGACTGGGACCCAAATGAATTAATTTTTTTTAAAGTAATTTTTGAATTTAATAGGCATGTCTATGAAAAACGTGGATTTAGTTTAAAAATGGATTTTGCGCACAGCGACTCTGAGCTTACCAAAATGAAAAATGAAGCATCTATATTTAATTCATTTTGCAATTTAGTACCAGTCAACACTGCAAAATTTGCAATGTTTTGGAGTAAAAATTTTTTTAAAAAAAGGCCCGCCGGTTTCAATCCTAAATTTAACAAAAATCCGTTGACCTAATTTCAAATGTTTTTGAAAAAATCATAATATTTATTGACAAAATATTAAAAAAATACGTTTAGAAAAGAAAATGTCAGTACTACAAAATTTTTCAGTTAGTGGAAGAGTGGAAGAGCAGTTTTGGTTAATAAACCGTCCGTAATTCTCTAAAATTCGGGTAAAACAAGGATGAGTAAAAAATGCGGTTTGATTTAAGACCATTGTATTTTCGTAACCGTATTTTGGGGGATTTCTTTTGGGGGCATCAATCAATTTTCCCTTGAAAGGGAGTGACCTGGAAATGGATTTTGAAAGCTGCTACTATAAAAACACCTTTCAGCCTTCCAAAAAAACCATATAAACTTTGAAACAAGAAAAATACCAAAGGGAAAAAAAAATTTAAATATTAAATATTTTCTTTTTGAATATCTTCCTGTTTAAGGCCTCAGATCCTCTAATCTTCACTGTTCATCTTACTATCTTCTTTCTCAGATCCTTTCTATTTTCTTCACTAATTTCTTTCATTCATCTTCTTCTTCGGGTTCATGGAGTTTTGATTTATCGCACGCTTTACAAGGTAAAAAGAAAAGAAGTAAAACTATTTTTCTTTTTTTTTTTAAAAAAAAAATTGTCGTTTGTTTGGTTCCTGAGAAAGACTGAGGATTTCTTTTCGTTTTTTTTGGGGAGGGGGGGTAAGAGTAGATCAATGTGAAGTGAAATGTGTTAGTTGTTTCGTGGCGTTGAAGATCTTTGTTCTTATTGGAGCTTTACGCTACTTAAAGCACCTATTTTTGCTCGGTTTTTCACTGATTCGGTTCCGCTTCTTTTAAGTTCTGTAAGCTATTCCTGACGTTTTCAATTCGATTTTTGTTGATTGTTGATGTGCAAATATAAGATCTAATTTAGTGCTTCTTGCTCATTTTTTTTCACAAATTTATAGCAACAAAGAATATTATAAATGCCAATAATATTTTTGGAAATCCAAATTTCTTATCTTATTTATCCTTTCAAGTTGTAAGATGTGAACGTGGATAGAAGTAGACCATTAAAAATTTGGAAATATTTTATATTTCCTAATTGCTGTTAGGGTTTGAGAATTTTAAATTAGTGAAATTATTAATTCCTATTCATTGTTTGTTTGTAAAATGGCTTACACTTTTGTTTGTTTTGTTCCTGATACAGTGTGTGATGGATTCGGATGTTCTCTTTTCTGTGGATGGGCTTGAGGCTGCCCATCAAAATGGTTTTTATAGGCAACTTCGGGTGTCTGGGGACGACAGTGGTTTATCAGATAATGTGAATGGGAATGCTGAGAAAACCTTCGAGACTTATTTGCAGAATGAAATGGATGGCAATGCAATAACTGTGGATGCTAGAGAAAGATCAAATGACTTTATAGATAGCAATGGCTTGATTGATTCTAAGGTAGTAGGTCTTACATTCTCTTTAAGTGCTTTTATTAATTACTATTAGTCTGATTTCATAATTCATGAGTGTGACTGTCTTCAAAGGAAGGGGAAGGGGAAGTAAAATATAGTCTGGAGCAATCCAAACCTCACAAGGTTCAAGGCAAGACCAAGAATGAGAAGCCCTCTGGTAGCAAATGCGTTTCTTCGGCCTTAATGAAGAAAAGTAAAGATGGAAAAAGTACAGAGGCGAAGTTGACAGCTTCAAATGGCGGTTCTGATGCTTCAAATTCACGTCCAAAACAGCCTCTCAATAGTAGATCATTTAATGAAAGACAAACCAATGGATCCAAGGTTGAAGTTGATAGTAACAGTACTACTAATTTCTGTTTCAGTACATTTTTCTGTTTTCCTGTAACTATGGCTGCCTTTCTGATCATTGCTTTCCTTCTCTCTCGGCTTCTGACAGCATTCTGAGAAATCTAATGCATCCTTGACTGAAGCCACTATGTATGTACTACTTATGCTTATGTTTGAATTTCTTCTCTCTTTTTGCATGCAGCTTTCTGCCCTTGTTATTGATCTTGTTAACTAACTTAGAGGGGAAGCTCTTAGTGGCCCTATTTCATCTATTTTCCTCTGGAAGCTGAAATTAGACTTTATGCGCTGGATGATGAGAGATGCTTTCTCCTTCCATTTTTAAACTGTTCTATTGTGTATTATAGGGAGAAACCCAAGGTGAAGCCTCTGAAAAAAGGGCCTATTCATAAAGCTGAAGGAGACACAGAGTCATCGTATCCTTTACGGTTTGAACTTTTGTTGTTGCTTTCTGTCTCGGACTATGGGTTGAAATGGTTTTCTATTTGAGTTTCCTTCTCTCTCTTGTCTATAAGTTTCTGTTTTTAACTGATATATTTTTGTTTATCCTTAATTGATTCATAGAAGCCCCATGGCAGCTGATGCCAAACTTCGTAGGGTTGGTACTCTTCCAAATTATGGTTTCAGTTTCAAGTGTGACGAACGGGCTGAGAAAAGGAAAGAGGTGGTGCTTTATATTATATTCTCGAGATTTTACATTGTTTATTCATGCAGCACTTTTATTTAACTTTTAAGTCTTAACCATTGTGTTTTGCAGTTCTACACTAAACTTGAGGAAAAGATTCATGCAAGGGAAGTAGAAAGAAGCAACTTGCAAGCAAAGTCCAAGGTGTTAGTTTGTGAATGTGAACTTAGGTTCCAGAATTGTTTCTTTCCTATCATAACGACATTTCAATTTCCTGACAGGAAACCCAAGAAGCTGAGATTAAGATGTTTAGGAAGAGTTTGAACTTTAAAGCAACTCCAATGCCAAGCTTCTATCAGGAACCTCCACCTCCTAAGATGGAATTAAAGAAGGTTAGTTGAATGTTATGATGTATAAAAAGCTAGATGATCGTTTCATTTTAGAAATTTGCATAGGCAAATTCAGTGTCATTCAATTTTAACTATAATATCATGCTTATTATTATTAAGATTATTTTTTTTTTCTTTCTCTTCTTTTTCTTTTGGGGAGTGGGGGGACAAGAGGATTGGCACGCCGAACGTATAGGTGCCAAGGTTACATTTGAAGGTTTTATCATTAGGTTTGCCACCTTTTCCAGTTGTTTGCCTTTGTTATCTAGGCATTTGCACACATCCTAGAGGAGCCATTTTCTTTTCTGTAAAATGCTGTTCGATGCTTGAGTTGGAAGCCATACCTCTATGAACTGTTGTTGTTAACTGCAGTTGATACATTTAACTTATGACAACTTGAACCGGTTAACAATTAAATCGAAGTTGTGATAATTAGTGAAAACCTTTCTTAATGAACCTGAGAGCATAAAATTTACACATTGCGAATGTAAGGTTGAACTTTGAAGGGATAAGTTTTTCTGGTCTTCCAGACTCATGTATTATGTTGTAAGATGAGAACTTGGATGCCAGTACTTTCCATTGGATATGCTGTATCTTTCATTGGAATACGTTGAACTATTCCCCCGTGCCTCTTAAACTGTGCCAAGTAATTTCAAAGCTACTTTATGTTAAACATTGTAGCCAAGTAATATCCTAGTTTTGGCATGATGTTTTCAGTTGTTGACACCATTTATTTTGGTTTTAGTGGGAAGTCCAACTTCAGTTGAAGCGACAGCAATGGAGGTTTTTTTTTTGGGACTAAGATTTATCTGCTTTGGTTAAACCTCTTGAACGGATAACTACCAATTTAACTGCTTTAAGTTGCCTTGGCCTATTTCTCTATTCACAGACCACTTTATTTTTCCTTTCTCGAGTGTTATATATGCATCGTGTAATTTTATACTACATTTTGTGCGCCTACAATTTTATTTTTGAGTTTACACATTTTCTTAACCATAGCAAGACTTTACAGCCTTTTTTTTTTCCTTTACATATATATATATATGGGGCAACATTGGCTTTCTCAAGATACAATTTTATTTTTGAGTTTACACAGTTTGTTAACTATAGTAAGACTTTGCCCCCTTTTTTTTAATATATATATATATATATATATGTGGCAGCATTGACTTTGTCAAGATTTGTAACATTGATCTTTTTCTATTTCCTGGATGCAGATACCAACAACAAGAGCTAAATCTCCAAAGCTTGGTCGAAGAAAAAGCTCAACTCCTTTGGACTCTGATGGTACCAACAATATTAGTCACCAGTCAGGCCGGCTAAGCCTGGATGAGAAAGCACCTCATAGCATCTCTGCCAAAGTAGTGTCCCCTTTTCATGCGAAGAAGCCACAGCGTAAATCACTTCCCAAACTGCCTTCTCAGAAGACTAGTTTGTCCAGTGCAACAAATGAGGAACAAGCCTCAAAGGCATCCAATCACGAAAAGGTAACTGCAGCTGAAGCAACTACTGAGGGGAAGATGGCCTCATCTAAAGCAAAAAATGAGGAGAATACAGCCTTATCTGATGTGACAAATGAAGAGTTATCTCCAATCCAACAGCAGGAGGCAGTTTCTACAGCTGATTCAGGTGAAAGTCAGCCCGACATTGATCAAGGGCCAGCGATTGTAGAGCAAGGACAGCCGGACTTTGTACAGGAGCCCATTACACTGAAGCATTAAAGCATGGTGGATGGTTTTAAGTGGATGTTCATATACAAAGCTCTTAACCTCGTTCTGCCTAAATAAGGACGTCTAAAGACTGAATTATTTGATGATCGAGGTATGAAAAATTCTACATATATGGCTTATGATGTTGTCTTCTCCAATATTGAGCAGCTTTGGTTGTTTCTATTGTTGCTTGCAAAGGTTGACGGGCTTGTTGTTAGGATTCTGCATTCCTGTTTGCAGCACTCTATTGTCAATCTTTTACCAAGTTGTCCTAATTTAATGTTGTTTAAGGATCCTTTATATTTCGGAAAAATTTTGGAGTAGGGTTTGTGCGAACCTGCTGAGCAACTTTGTATTGTGAATTAAGTCCATTTTAGAGTTCTTGGTCTGCCAAAGTGTGTAAACGCTTTCCGTTTAATTGCTCGTAGATTGTTTTCCAGAGATTTAAGTCCAACCGTCTAACAGCTTTGGATGGTTCGAGTTGTTCTCACATCTGCCATCATTTTTTACCATGAAACCAGTCCAGAGAAACAAGAACCACTCAACTTCCTGGTGTCACCACTAATTGTAGTGTGTATGTGTCTTTTCTTTTCCAATGAAAATTATCAAGTGTGTAATTAACTAACCAGTAGTAATTTCAAATGAGCAAAAACTTTGGAGCCAAATGGTTCGATTACAGATCATTAGTTGTCCCATATGAAAACTACAGGATCACCAAGTCAAGTTCAGACTAATAAAGATAAATATGAAATCTTTTATTTTTAGTTTAAATTTGTTTCCTTGATTCTTGAGGAAGAGTATCTTTACTACAGGACAGGTCAGTGTACCGGAGATGGCAAATAAAAAAAATTGTGAAATGATGATGTTCCATTATAAAAAGAATCCATTTTCTTGCCCCTCACCAATTTCAGCGTCAGCTAAGGGCTTTTGATTCGGCAAGTATGATTACATATATGTTGGTCTCAGTCGGTATGGAGTAACAGATGGAGTTCCATGCATGGTTTAATATGATGGACACTACATGATATTCACGTTCGAGTCTAATTGACATAAGTAGGTACGTCTTCCAGGAGGACACTTTTTAAGTTTCTTTTTGTCTGAATCCACGAGAAGATGAATTAAAGCTATATTCTAGACCCTAGAAGTCTGCAAAACGTATATGAAGGCCATCCATAAAAGCTTTTCAAAACCTTCAGAACAAAATGAAAATATAGAAATTAAAATCACCCTATAAATCCATTAGATGAAGGAGAAACTTAGCTGGAAATTGTCATGAAAAAACAAACCACAGTCCATATACAAAGCCAACTTAAACCCTGAGTTAGAAGGCATCTTATTAGAAGCTGTAAATCTTTTCTCAAAAATAAATAATATGATCATAGAACAAGTGGCTAGAAAAAGCTTAGACATTCAGGGACGATAGAGCTGATTCCCACATTTGCATTTCCAGGAGAGAAGATAGTAAATATCATCACCTTCATCATGGCGTGATGTAATTTTATATCCCTTTCGTTCATCAGGAGGCTGAATAACCAGAGTAGCCATGCATGGCCTGCAACTTGAGCACTTGTTTACGCACGCTGGGGGCCTTGAACCCATCTCCAGCTTCTCACTTTCATTGACGTTACCGCTTTTGTAACTACGAAACCCCAACCCAACTGTCAAGTAAACATTTACAGGTAAGGAATTAAAGGAATAGAATAAATGACATATGATCATATATATATATATATATATATATATATTGCTTTACAAGTTCTAAGTTCTGGGGATTGAGAACTTTGAAAGGTTTTAACTGTTATCACCTGGTTTTGAAGGAACTAACAGAATGAAAGAGATGAGAACTGCAGCAATATTAAGCTTATTTTTATGGTTAAATGAAGGAGCTGCCATCAAGCTTTGACTTATTTTTTTTCTGAAATTTCTTTGCTGAGCAGATAATATGTATAGAGAGAACAGGGAAATCAATTATCAAGGACAGAGATAAGTAAATGCATATAAACAACTAAAAATATGGTGCTATGAAAACATGAGGAAAAAAAAAAAAGATTGATGGATTACTGCAGCATAAGAGACAGTAGTTCACTAGGGAAGGGGTACCTCCTAGCTTTTTAAGTAAATGCAATTCACTGTACAAGATCCATCTTTTTAAAATCAGTTCATCAAACATGGTCTGAGAAAGTTTTGCAATGAGGAAAGTGAAAGTCAAACAGGAAATTCGGTCTTCAGGAAAATGTAACATAAGACCAGTTTGGGACACTACAGTTTCATCTTTTGCTTTACTACTGCTGTAAATATTGTGTTAAACTGTTCTAAACATCTTTAAATAAAACATTGCTTGAAACCAAGGTTTATATTATTTAGTTCTGCAAATCTCTGCCTTTTGATCTACTTGAATACAATTAGTGAAAATCAAACACAAGGCCTAAGTCGTCTGTTTCTCTCTTTTGCATAAATCAATGGAAACAAACATTAGTGAAATTTGCAAGGCCGACAGGATTATTAAAAAGCATGGTACAAGTGAAATAAATACTATACACTGGAGCCATTGATTTCTCCAAGCAAAGACCAAACCTCCCAATCTGTCAGAAAAAGAAGAAAACTGTCGGGTCAGAATTTGATGATGCATCAGTCACTTAAGAGGATAAGTCCGATCAACAGCGATTTGTTACTGACTTTCAGTAACTGGAAGTGACACTACCTATTGAATAAAAAAGGAGAAAAGTTTCATTAGATTGCCACCGATTCAACTCTACATTATCTTGGATTGCTTTGCCAAGCATTTCCAGCCTTCCAATAAGAGAAAATATCATTAGATCGATCAAAAAAATTTTGGCAACATTATAAATCCATGTTAAGTTTATACAGGGTGAAACATGTAAATTACATTAATATATTATCGTATCCAAAACTACTGTTTTCTAGATTGAGAGGGCTTCAATGCTTTCAGGAAGTCTGGTCTAACGCGACCTTGCCGGCTGCTACGATGGACCATGACTTTGATGAAATGAAACAGGAGGTCTGGGTAAAATCTAGGTCCAACTGTCAAATAGAAAAGCCCAATTTCAGACCCAATCTCATTGTCCATGATGACACAGTTTGACAAATCAGATTATCAATTAACAATTATTTTATGTTTCCTTTTTTTCTTTTTTTCTTTTTTTCTTCTTTCACATAAGTATCGGAGATATGATACTTTTGATGACTATCCTTGGAGATAATAACGGATTATTTAGTGATTCTTATTTAAAGACTGTTACTGGAATCGAAGTCAAGCTTTGTATAATTGAGATGCCTAAAGAAAGTTGACAACGAAAGATCTGTTTCCACTTTAATGGATGCTGTTTCCAACAACTAGAGACCCCCTTTTTCTTTTTTCTATTGAAATGTAGCCTTGTGATCCGTAATCATGTAAACAGATTTTGAGTTTTTTCAAACTTTATTATTACTTTTTAACCTTATGTTGCGACTATGAAATTTTGCCCTGTGATTTGCATTTCAACAATTTGCTGCTTTTCGTGCCAAGAAGTTTAGAGCAAGACCAAGTAGTACCGTCCACAATATTCAATGTTCAACATCCTTATCGGGTCCACAATATTCATGTTCAACATCCTTATCGGGTGTATATCCGGATTTCAAAGATCCTTCAAATAATCACAAAAATCACAATTCCAAGGAAACTAGAAGAGTCAAATTAATCTATTATATACATAAAGTTTGACAACTTCTTATTAATCATGGGAACAGAAATGTTACATGACCTCCGAGGGCAGATTCAAAATTCATTACATTGTTTGGGAGGTTACTGACAACAGTTCAAGAGCAAATGGAACCAGCAAAAACTAGGGCTTGGTAAAAGAAAAAAAACAACTACAAGAGTTGTCATGGCAGACTATAAATTGCTGCCATGGCCGAAGCCCAGGAAAAGCTAGAACCAAACTTCGAACTGCCGAGAGCAACGCAAAAACAGTGACTTAAGACTTTCAAACTGCCCCTTTGAGGAAAACAGGACGAACCAACCATCACGTGTAGAACATGGAAGTTCAAAAACGTGAAAGACTCGGAAAACCCAACAATGAACAAGCTTCAGCTAGGGAACTGAAAGGACCAGACTAAGGAAAAAAAAAAAAAGCTTAGCCCCAAATCAGAAATGAACAAGGGCTAAGCAAAAACACCATGAGCCAGCACCCAGCAAACGTAAAACCATAACAAATTGGAAAGAAAGATACCCTAAAATCCAGAACCCAGCAACTGAATTCTCAGGGAAATTCAGCCATGAAGAAACCAACACCCGTTATCGGGACTGAAAATCTAGTAACAGATCTCTGATGAAAGGAAACCTGCGAAAAATGGAGAATGGCCATATTCCCTGGAAAAAGGGTACTAAGTACTGGAAGACACAAGACCCAAAGCTGATGGACCCAAAAACTAAACAAACTGCTGCTACTCACAACGGCTATTCTGTAGCGGTTTGATTGGTCAAACCCTGTGTTGCTGATGATGCCATACATGGCATTAAATGGAGGAATCTATAACTATTAGTTCAGAAAAGGATATCACACCTCCATAGCTGCTCCAGAAGCAGCTCCACTGCATTGCTGCTGATTGCGTTACATCGCTGTAGGTTTAACCCCAAGAGGGTCTGACCCAATTTTCCAAGTGAAGGCAAGCTTTTGTCTGAGACCATAGAGCAGCCAGACAGAGAAAGAATCTGCAGATTGATCAGATTTGAACGAGCCAGAGCTGCAATTCCAGAATCAGTGATAGCACACTTGGAGATATCAAGATCACTGAGCAACTGGCAATTCTCTGCAATTGCAACCAAACTAGCATCACTTATCTTACAACCATCAAGATTCAGCTTTTCTAGAGTCCAGCCATGCAAATCAGCAATCATACAAACAACTTTGTCACTCAAATTCACACAACCGCTGAGATCAGCCTTCAACAAACCAGCCTCACAACTCTCAAGCAATGGGAGAATCCCAGCATCTGTTATTCCATGAAGCCCACACAACTCCACGTGCTGCAGTTGAGGGCACAACTTCCCCAACGCGACCAAGCTAGCATCACCAAAACCAGGGCAGTTACGGATGGACAAAGATTGAAGGGATTCACAAGGGAATAGAGGAGGCAATCCCAAGTTTAGGTCCTTAATACCTAAGCAGTTTACCAGAGAAATAGCCTTCAACTTTGCACCACAGTTAATAAGGGAACCAAAAAACCCAAATTGGGTGATTCTGTGGCACTCCTCCAGCTGCAAGCCCTCTAGCGAATGAGCTGCTTTGGCAAAAGATACCAACCCCTTATCAGATAAGAAAGCACTTTTACGGAGGCAGAACTGCTTCAAATTAGGGCAGCCTTTTCCAACAGCTTCAAGTCCCAGATCTGACACTCCACAGCAGGATGTAACCGTGAAAGATTTCAATTTCTGTAGCCCATGACAATTACCCATCACCCAGAAGCCCTTCTCACTCACATTTGGAAGGCCAGTGAGAGATAGGTCAGTCACTGCCTTGCCATAGTGTCCAATGACAGCAAGAGACACATCAGTGATGTTCAAGGCCTGGAGATTTACTTTTGTGAGGGAATATGAGGCTGAAGACAAGAGGCTTGCAACCCCTTGATCTCCAACAAGGGGGCAGTCTTTGATTAAAACAGACTTCAGATTAGGACAGCAACGCGCTATGGCTTGGAGACCTTCATTTCCAATGTTTGCACAACCCTCAATGGCCAGCTCAGTCAAGCTAGGACAGCCCTTTGCAACAGCAAGCAAAGACTCATCAGTAATTCCAGGACAGTGGCAAAGGTCAAGCTTCTCTAGCTGGTGACACTTATCGGCAATCTCGCAAAGACCTTCGTCTCCAACAGAAGACAAATTCCACAAGGAAAGAACCCTTAGAGAAGGGCATCCACGGGAAATGGCCCTGAGGCCAACGGCTGTCACTCCACTTCTGGAACTGCTTCCTCGAATGAAAAGCTTGCCCAGTCCTCCACGAGCAGCAGTTCCAACAGCAATAGAAGCAAGTCTGATGTCTGTTGCTTTCTTCCCATCCAAACTCCTAGAGAGGTATCCATCACCCTCAACATCCAGATCTACAACCTCAGAAACAACTCCACCCTCCTTATCAGTACTCTCGTCCTGCAGATCCAAACCTTGAGTGGTCTTGTTATCACTTATTTCATCTCTGCGGATGTTGCTTACAAGTGTAAGCCAGCGCTTGGAAACGCAAGCGCAGGAACTCCTCTCTCTACCTCCAGGTAACCGTCTGAAGATTTCAAATAAGCATTCATCTGGAAGGGCCTCAATTGAAGGCTTCTTCTGCTCAAACCTCTCTATAGAGAAAACAAAAGGGGCACTGATGCGGTACCTCTTGCAAGGAGGAAAATACAAATCCACCTGATATCCAGGGGACAAAAAGAGACTTGACTCCTTGGGGTTTGGGTAAATTGAACCCCCTGGGCAAAAGTCGTCACTTCCTGAGATCCAAGATAAAAAACATTAATGAGAACAATGAAGTCAACAAAAGTAACATAAGAAAACCCAGTTACAAAATTTGAAAGGTATTTCTGATTAAATAGCAGTTGTCTAGGTTATTGATTAACACATACAGTTCTCAAAAAACACATCTTTAATAGTGCCATGTCCAACAAACATAAAGAAGATAAAAGGGAACCTAAGAATATTTTCTTGGAGGCCAAACTTCTGCTTACAACGTTCATACCAAGACCCCAAAAGGCAAACTCGCAAGATCCATGAACCAGATGGGCCTTTGAATCTATACCTCAGAAAATCCATCTCAGATAATGTCCCACAGAACCATAAATTTCAGAACACACAATCTACTGCCTAAAAGGTCATCTGAACCTTTAAATCCAAACTGATCGGTACAGAACAAGCCTGATCCACAGACAATACACCTTTATAGTTTTCAATTAGAAATAAGCATAAAACCATAAACAGATTCAGGTGAGAAACATCCAAAGCTCCCCTATAACATCAAATTCTCTAATATATTAGACAGTAGAGACAGACCTATAAGCCCAAAACTAATAACACACACACACACACACAAACACACACAAAATCAGATCAGTCCCCGGGCCACCTGATTTACAACATGTATCACCTAAGGAAAACTAAAGTTCTCCCCCTTGATCAAGTTGAATCAACTACTTCACAACCAAGACTCAAAATTCTACCTTACCTACTCAACCAAATACCCCGACAGAACAAATCTTTAGTGACACCAAATTTAAATATATCAAAAACTATTAAAAACATGCATGATATTTTACAATAATAATATAGATCAGTACCCTAAGTTACCAAAGATAATCTAAAAAATCTAATTTGTTCATATAAAAAAGGTTATAACTTATATCCGATGTATAAACCAAGTTCAACAAAAACGAAAATCAGAGATAACCACATAGAAAAAAAGCAGCTTAAGGAAAATGAAAAAAAACCTAAAACTAGCAAAACTGAAGAACATACCACTAAAAGCAAAGATCTTTGACATGAATACAGCTAAAAAATCCCCGGTAGATAAAATCTACAGTGTTCCCCGCCCGACAACCCTCCAAAGAGAGCAAAAAAGAGAGACCCAACAAGGAAGAAGGCCAAAACGTCACCGTATGTAGCTTGAAGACACGAATGCATAAGAAAGGTCGGAGCTAGAAGAACATGGAAAACCCTATCAACAGGGCAAAAAGAAAATAGAAAAGAAACTGTGGAGAAAGAGAAACGAAAGATAAGTGGTTAGGAAAAAGTGTTGGTTTTATGATAAAAGGCGAGAGGTCTGGGTGCACTGGAGAAAAACCCACATACAATGTACTTGAGCAAAGATATGGCCTTTAATTCTCTCTCTCTCTCTCTCTCTCTCTCTCTCTCCCTGCCATTTCAATACCGCTTACCGCTTTTGTTTTGTTGGTTTTCTCTTTTTTAATAATTTTAATATATTAATATTTTTACATTATATAAATTTTCTTATTTTTATACAATATTTTTGGATAAACATATTTTTATACATTTGTATAATTATTTTTATTTTTTTATAATTTTATAATTTTATAATATATTTTAATTAATTTTTATATTAAATTTATATTATATAATTATATTATTAAATTATCAAATCTAATTCATCTTTATTATTAATATTTATATTTTAAAATATAATATTTAATTGTGAATTATAACCTTAACCTTTATTCTCACATCATATATATATATTTTAATTGACATTATAAATCAAGATACAATAATAATTGACAATAATAATTACCATTTGATTTTTAATTTCAAAATA
>JBBYHO010000016.1:5663291-5675623 GCA_038382025.1 Adansonia gregorii | reverse complement strand
ATATATATATATATATATGAAATTCGGGTAATATAGATCTGAGGCATGCCATTGGAAACTCTTATGGGAAGGCATCCGGGGGATATAATATCATCCCTGTCATCATGATTTTCTTCGTTCTAATCTTGCCAGTCCGACAGTAGTCCCAAATTGTAGAACTATGATCTCTATGCTGACATGCCAATCTACAATCTTGACCGAGTATGCAAAAAGTTCCTCAAGAACTTTAAACTCAGAATCCACCCTAATTCGAGGAATTTCACACAATTACATTATGCCAACTGCTTGATTTATACATTTATACGCCCTGAACATGAATTTGCTTCTTCTTTTTTTTCGGTCTGCTTCTGCATTTCCTTGATCACGCGGTTCTCTCGCTTGATGTTCCATTTAGTTTGTATCATCAGTATATTCACTCGCTTTGTTACACGATGAATTCAGAAATTTTCTGCAATATAATCAAGGGGATCCGTGGATCCCTGGGGCAATGGTAGCGGCGTCCAACTCCAGATCAGAATGGAGGCTGCGTGTTTGATTCACATCCGGTTCAACTCCCAATGCGTTGATATTCCTGACACATTCTTTTTTTTTTTAATGTCGGTGGAATTTCAGTTGCGGTCCTTTTCATGGTAGAAACATATCAAATTTGGCCATTTTCAGAATGCTTTCCAAGTTTGAATGAGAAGTTTCAATTGCTTGAATAAAATGAAATAGCAATCCGTCTTATAGATAAGACAGTTTAGATATGACAAACGGATAACTTTTATTTTCCTTTGAAGAACACAGATTATTGAATTATTTCTTGACAGAATTGCAGCATAAACAAGGCACTCTTAATAGTGTTAATGCAGGAATTCTTTCATTTCTAGAATAGGCATTGAGAAGAGATTATTGCTTAACAATCTCTTCATACAAACTAGTAACAGCCAACGAACATGTATTGCGAAGGCTAAAAAAAAAAAAAATTAACAATTTCTATGATCAATGAATTCAAAACTGAACCCAAATGGTAATCTGCACGAACAAGGATGTCTTGCATGTCTGATTCTGTTTGGGATACCTTGAGCATCCTCTATGAAACAAATTGGCAAATTTTCCTCAAGTTGCAATAATAGATCAATCAATCTTCACTGATGAGTAGATGAGCCTTGTGAACCAGAAGCAAGCATAGAAACCGATGGTACCAGTCAGCACGAAGAATGCATAAGACATGATCAACATGTACCCGAAGTACAAAACTCCGGATACTGCCTTCGTGATCTCGAGCTTTGTAAAGAAGTAGAAGGCAGCATATAGGAATAGGTAAAGTGCTGAAGAACCCGAAGTCAAGTATGATCTCCACCACCATCGGTAATCCTCACTGCACAGCTGGAAGTAGCAGAGTACAACTGTGATCTCGGCGCAGGTGACAATAAGAATGACAAAGACGATGAAGAGGAAGCCAAATATGTAATAAAACTGATGCAACCATATCGAAGTGAGGATGAAAAAGAGCTCAATAAAAACGGCCCCAAAGGGAAGAATGCCCCCGATCAGGATGGAGAAGGTTGGCTTCATGTACCAAGCCTGTTCTGGAATTTGCCTTGGGATCTTATTAGTTTTCATGGGATCCTCAATTGCTGGCTTCTTAAAACCAATATAACTACCCACAAAAACGAGCGGGACTGAGATACCAAACCATAACAATACCAGAGCAAACATGGTTCCAAATGGCACCGCCCCAGATGATTTCTGGCCCCATATCATAGCGTTCAGGACAAAGAAAATGGCAAAGACAGTCGCGGGGAACATAAATGCCGTTTTGAGTGCAATTTTCTTCCATTCTGTTCCCTTGAACAGCTTATAAAGACGAACCGAGGAGTATCCAGCGAACAGGCCCATGAAGACCCAGAGTAAAAGCATGGCTGTCATTAAGCCACCTCTATTTGAGGGGGACAGGAAGCCGAGGAGAGCGAAGATCATGGTAACAAGAATCATACCAAAAAACTGAACCCCAGTTCCAACATACACACAGAGTAAGTCGGAGTTTGTCGGAGTCCTGAAAACATCCCCATGGACCAGCTTCCACCCTGTCTCCTCTTGGGCTTCTTCCTGGGTTTCAAGTTGGTTGTACTTGGAGATATCCCGATAAAGAGTTCGCAGCATGATCATAGCCACCATCCCTGAAAGGAAAAGTACAATCATCAAAGAATTAACTATTGAGAACCAATGGATTTGATCATCAGCCATAAGAAGATAGGTATCCCATCGGTATGCCCACTTTATATCACTTTCCTGCAAGATGCAAAAAGTACCAAATTTTTTATTAGAATGAAATAACAGCAGACAGACCATCCACACTGTAAAGTTATTCTCATTTTATGAAGTGATATACAAGGCCTGACCTGGAACTCAACATCATATGTAAATATGATCTCCTTCTTTTCTTCAACCTCTTGAGGAGATTCAGAGCTAGTGACTGCACGTTTTGCATGGGGATCACAGGTTGTCAGACGTGTCTTGTCATTCCACTCACCTTCATATTCATGTTTAACACTGCATTCATCAGAATGATTTATTAAGAAATACTTTTTGAAAATAAGCACCATTGATAAGAGAAATTGAAGGCAACAAATATGCCTGTGTCATAAAGAATAAAGAATTTTAACCTGAATGGTTTGACCTCAAATCCAACAATCCTTGCAGAATCTGCCTGTGGATCCTTGTGATATTTGACTGTAAATGTCAAGTGATTGTGGATAAAATGTCTTTCTTCTTTGCTCTGCAAGCATGAACAGAAAGCCACCATTGCTAGCATCAGCACATGGAAAGAATAACAAAAATTATTCTAAAAGATGCCGACCAATCTAGCACTTACTCCAGCATACTGTCCTCTGAGGCCAACAAGAAATCCATGCTGATACACTACAACATTTTCCTGATTGGCCCTTCTTATCGGAACAACCAATGGAAGGTTATCCAAAATCCTTTCGCAAACACATCATAAATATCAGTCGCTACTCAAAGAAGAAATCGAAAAACTATAATTAAGATTTCCTGAATGGAAGCCCTCACATGTTAACCCGATACTCATCATTGATCTTCTCCTGGAATGCCTTTGCAGCTTTCTTATCAAGAATTTTACGACATACAATATTGCACATTTGTGGTTCTCTCATTTTAAACTGCAAAGCTGTCAACCTCTAAAAATACAAAATACAGAAAAAGAGACATAAATGAAGTGATCTTGGTGTTCAAACTCACCACATAAGGAGAGTTTTCAATACGATCACCACGAAGGACTTCCCCAAGATTCTCTGCACTGTCAAGTACCCGCTCAGGCTGACAGTAAGGTAAGGAATAGTATGAATAAGGAAGTTGTGTTTTAGTTGAAGTCAGTTTATTCACTTTCACCAACAATGGATCCCCCTGCAAAACCGGAGAGAAAAAAACATTGCATAAAACTAAATAAGCCATCAGTTTGGTTAAATCAAAGATCCTAGAGATTGATTATTAAGCATGAATCAATGTTTAAATTTCATAGATGTTCTTCAAATTTTAAGCCAAACTGACCATGAAACTTGTGGTATTGATTTAAAAAAATAGGCAGCTTAAAACTACGGGAAAATACAAACTTTGAAACTTATCAAACTAGATTCCATAGAATCATCATATCCAAATTCATCGAACCAAAAGGGTAATTCTAGAGATCATAAAACGCAGATCAGAATAAAACCTAATAACAGAGTGGAAAATCCAAGTCAAACCAAAAGATCCAAAATACATGATGACGATGATGACGATGACGATACATGTATTAACAGACATGCATGCATGCATATGAAGAAACTGACCTTTTTGAAATCTTCAGGGGCAACACCAGGGAGGTAGAAGCAATGGGCAGGAAGGGAGAAGAGAGCAAATAAGGAGAAGATCCATGCAACGTGAAAATAATGAACCGCCATGGGTTTTGCCCGGATCTAGATCCGATTACCCGGATTCCAACTTTCCCTGTATTGAAAACGGATCTAAAATGAAAGCAGCCTGCTTTACTTATATCGGTATTATCGAGTTGAATTTTCTTGTTTGTAAGGGAAGAAATAAAGGGTGGTTTGCAAGGAAGAACCAGAGGAAGCCTGGGGAGAGAAATATATGTATTTATAGAGGGACCCCTACACATGATTATGGACCGTTGGATTTAAATTCTGTGATTATGATCACGTCACTCTCACCTTCTGATTATTTATTATTTGCATATTTAGAGTAGCATTATTGATTTCTCCTTTAAAAGTTCCAAAAATGAAAATCAATTTTCCTTCGTTTAATTTTAAATCATTTCATAAAGTTCTGACAAAGAAAGAGAAAAACAATATATGAGTTTACATGTGTTTTGAGTTTGTTTCAGTCTCATTATCAGTCTCTATCTAAAAACATGACTAAATTATTATTAACAATGAAATTTGCAGATTGAAGAACCCATTTTCCCAGAGCAAAGAAAAAAGAAGGAAATGGTTTAGACCTCTAGAACATGCATGATGCTGATACCCTCCTTTGTCCCATATAACTTCAAAAAAATTGAAAGTTGCTTCCATTACTAGCATGGAACAAAGAATGCAATGTTTTTTTTTTTCGGGTAATTTGAGGATGGATTTCTGTAACTCCCACGCACCAAACAATGGCATGCAATGTGGATGGTGAGGTGAGAGAGTGACCTCTTAATCATGGAAGTTCCACGAAAACCCACAAACATAATGACTACAACTTGATGCGGGGTGGTCCATTTCCATATATATATATATATATATATATATAAACATTAATTATACTTATTTGTTAAGTTGGTAATTTATCAAACTCCAGATTAGGTATGATTTCCAAGTGTACTTAAGATGTTGGACCTAACTCACATGTTTACTAAACAACTTACATAAAAGCAAAACATGCATAGGCGTTAATCCTCTTGTCCTAAAATGAAATCCTATGTCTTCGTTCAGTTGTCCTAAACTTTACTGAATTATAAGAGTTCAATAAACGAGCATTACGAAAGAAAATTGTTAGATTACCTTTCAATCACTGAACAAAGTTCTCAGTAACTTAATCATTATTCAAACGACTTAAAGTATTATTTAAAGCTTTTGTTTAGGTCTCGAACCCCAGCAATTCTTTGGGTAGACTGCAACTTACAAGCTCAGTTAGATTCTGAAGAATTCTCAGATTTGAGGAGGATTGTAGATCATGAATAATCCACCAACTATAATTTAAGTAGCTTGAATTATCAGCAGATACTGTGGCATAAGCTGCATGCCAATAGTTAAGATGGTAGGATAGAGCATATATTCTGATTATTAACTGAATTACTGGAAGTGAAAAGAGGTAGATTTTTTAACTTTAAGATTTATCAACCTAGAACAAAAACAGGCTATTTCCAGAACCAAAATTATGAAGTTCCAAAAACCAATAAAGGTTCACAATAGTCAAACAACTGCCTCTTCAACATATGGCCCCCTTTACCCTGCCTTTTCGGTCCATTGCCTGGACTCTATCATGGGGAACAGAAAAGTATCCGAAGTAATCGACCTGAAAACACACAAATTTCGGAATGTCTTCTTACACTTTTTCCCCTCTCCCCTTCTGGCCGTGAGAATTCAGAAGACAATGTCAAATTGCGAACAGTTGAAAATAATTATATAGCTACAAATGATTCATGACTGATCCAGACCTATATTCCCATAAGAAATGACAAATGCCAAGCTTCAAAGAAGAAAAGAAAATGGTAGCTTATAAACGGATACTATTCTAATTTTCATCTTGTGTACGTGTAGGAGATTCTATCAATCTCACGGTACGTGGAAGCTGGAACTCAGCGAATATAGGATAGTGAGAGGATGGGTAATGACCATCCATGGTATCATTGACCACTGCGCATAAAACCGGTATCAGAGATCTACCCCTGAAAAGAATCCAATCTATGTGTAGATCCTGAGTTTGGCGATCCCAGCAGAGGCAGAGCGCTCTGAAAATCAACTTAAGGAATTCAAGAGCTCCCTGCTTGTCACCTAAACGCATGACATCATCATTAAGTTCGAGTATCATCACACTTCAATAACAGAGCAGCGTTTGGGGTAGGAAGTATACCTTTGAAGCCATGATAAGTGTGTATAAGGGAAACATTTTTCCTCACCCGAGCATTAGGCCATGCATCCCTCATGTCTCCCACCACGCCATGCTCTCTGCACACATATAATAGAAACGGGCAAGCAGCAAAGAAGCCAGTCCCCTATCAGAAAGAATATTAAGTGTAGATATTCTATCAGAGTAAAAACAATGGGAAGCCGATTTTGAATTTGCTGCTACAAGAAAGAAGATAACTGTGGTGGTAGAAACAGCTAGTTTGTTTGTTTTAAGTTACATATGTGTTATGAAACAGCAAAAAGGTTTTTGTACCAAACAAATTACCTTGATCTCCCAAGAAGAAAACGCCCTGTCGTCGATTCCTTCTGAGTGTTAAATCCTCCACAGTACAGAACCGGTAAGGTCGGAGGTAAGGATGCAATATGTTGCCATGTAAGCAAAGCACTTCGTCTACGAGCACGAGGACTGAACTCATCCATGTTAGTATTTACTACCTGAAATGAGAATCCCGGTGGCTCAACTCCTTTAAGTCGAAATGTGTGGGCATCATGTTAAGGAAACAAATGAACACAATGGGTTTCTGTGAATAAAAGTGATGACATCAACTGGAACTTCATATAATAGAAGATTAAAATGTTAAGTTGAATAAAGAAGGATATAGCCCAAGTTGCAATACATGGAACTACAGAACCCCATGCGGTGCTCCCAGGGACAGAAGGTGACTCAGACAACCAAAAAGTTCCACCTTCAACCAGCTCTACCTTCAATTAATATGAAAAGAATGTTACCACACCATACACCATAATATTTGATCATAGAAAACAACAAACTACAGAGATACCTTCTCCTTGTCATAGAAGATTGTGCAATGTTCATCTGAAGTGTCCTGGGGCCCTTTCCTTGATATTCCGAACTGGTCGTAACCTATAGAATGCCAATAACCAAAATCATACATGTTTACTATGAAAGAATTAGGATGTCTGCCAAATACAAATCCCAAAAAAGAAAAAAATTGTTTGAAGCAAGATTATTGGCAAATATTTTACCATTTCAGAATCTCAAGAAAAGGGCTCCAGAACATTTGATAGGGGATTAGCTATAGAAATAGTATAGAATTGCAGTAACATCATTCAAACATGATATCTTGTTGATAGGGAGTTTACACAGTTGAAAAAGGAAAGAGCCACAACTGACATATAGCACAAGGTGAAGGATGCCCGACAACTGCAAACCTTGATTTGAAGCACAATAAGAAGAAATTATAACTCAAGACTCGTGAAGACAGAATGGCCCAACTGAAAGAATCTATCGGCCAAACCATCTAATAACACCATGCTGAGAAAGACTATTTCTTTTGGTCTATTTTTTAAGCACAAAAATAAAATGAATATCATAGAGTTTATGTATTTTCCACACAACTCTTGACTGCTGCACTACTTTTACATCATTTACCTTCAAAAGGTGGTTTGACATTCCTCAAGTTCCTTTCAATCTATAATGCTCATCAGAGTGTCTATTCTTAAACATACTCCCCTCTCACATTCCAACTTTTCCATGGTTAGATGCCACACTTGTGAAAATGAAGCTACAGAACACTGACAAAGGACTTTCGCCCAAGAAAAAGGAAGGGAAAAGAAAAGGCAATTTACACCATTTACCCCATTTAGTCTAGGGGCACTATCATTCCATATTTCACCCATCAAAATACATCTAATGTTTCATTTGTTTTACATGCTTTGTTAACTGGTTTTTTTACTGTTAGGTGCCTTGCTGTAAACTTATTTAAAAAAGCATGTACTTGAAGATCATCTAAATGAGCCACAACCTCAAATGCTTCATTTTGGAGACATACTCAAACATTCAACTTAATCCAACTGTTTCTGCTAATCACCAACCGAAGTGAAAAGGTTTCAATTCAACCCTGCTCTAATACAATAATTAGACCTCTTATAGCAGCAACAAATCAGCAACAGCTAAAGGCAATGCATAATTCTAAAAGTCTCAATCTCAATATCTTGTGCTTTCCGAATATACATGCAAATTTGTCAATCAAGCAATAATGCCTGGTTCTCACACTTCCACACCTAAACAATGCAAATCGAATTATTTAAATCATTTCATGCTAGGGAATCAAGTACTAAAGTAAATACCTAATACTACATCCTTCTCATCATCCGCATTTATCAAGTACTAACCTAATGGCAACATTTTATCCTTCCTAGTTAGCTATGAGTGTAAGACTTCTCAACATTAGATGAAGAGTTCTTAGGTTGAATGATGATCATTGGACGACATTACCTGGCAATCCCTGCTGAAGATAATCCAGTTGAGATTTTACGCCTGAACGGAAATACCCAAACAAGTAAATAAATAAAAAGAAAAAGAAAAACGACAGAAACTAATGAAAATTCAATAAGATAAACCCAGATCAGGCATATCAAGCAAAGAAATGCACGACCCCAGTCCCCAAATTACTTAAACCAGCTTGAATTAATCTCCAAAGTATAAACCCTTTCTTCCTTAAAAGCAATATTTTACATTCAACAATGTTTCAATTCACTAAACCAAGCATTTTCAACAGCAAAACTCTAAGCACCTTTATCAACGAACAGAAATCAACCTCCAAAATTCAAATCAGGAAATACCCAGATCCTCAAAACAAGAAACGACAACAAAGATCCAATGCATCAAAAAGAAAACTTAGTGAGATTCCATACCTTGTTGAGTACAAAGAATGGTAGGGGAGTAACTAGTGATGACAGTTATGCACAAATCTCTCCTCTTGTCCCACGAATTTGGGCTGTCTTCTGATTGATCTTCACGAAGATTAAACGTCATTACAGTCAAAGACAAGCTCATTTTTTGAATTCAACAGACAATGAAGAAACTGTATTCTTTTCTCTCTTTCAATCTATTGTTATCTTCCAAAACTGCATGATCATTGATCAAATAATAATAACCGGAGTAAAAAAAAAAGGCTAAAAAAGGTTGCGTATATTTCATGCTTGTGAGTCTCTAGCTACATCGGTTAGAGTGCGGATTTTAGCGGTACAAAGAAAAAGATTTGATGGTTAACATGTTTGGGAGAGAGAAGACAAAAGCCGAGAGAAACTCAATTATGTCCGAACGGATACAGCAATACTTACAAGTATTACTGCAACTTGGTTTTAGTACAATTGGAACGTTTTCTATACATATATTTTGGGCACCAAATAATTAATTTTACCCAATCAAAATGAAAGTCTAATGGGGCTTTGATTAAGTACGTGCGAGGCTTGAAGCACTTGCCAAGAAGAAGAAATGGTGGATTGCTTGAAAGTTTTGGTTTTGGTTTTTTCAATCTTTGGTGGCTTTTCTTAGGTTTTGCGGTCCAATCCAATTGCACCTTGAACAAGTATTGTCCTTTGATGTCCACATTGTTCGGTGCGCGCGCACACATATAATATAGATACCTATATATATATATATATGTGTATTCGAGCTCTTCACTTGAACAAAATACCTACATTAGTGAGATTTGATATAAATATATATATCTAATATAAATATATTTTATTTTTTAAAAAAATTTTACGTGTTTGATAGATTTTTAAAAAATTATATTTTTATATTTATATTTAAATATACATAAAATATAAATATCAAATATGAATACATGAAAAAAAAATTGAAGGATCTAACCAAATACTATACACATCTGAATTAGAACACAATCACCATAAAGCTTGACTGCAGAAAGAAATTTATTGTACAGATGAAGCTAGAATTGCAGTTTTTTCAATTAAAAATGCATGCGGTTCCATAAATTTACTGTAAAAATCTCAAGAAAAAGAGAGTAAAAGCCATCCAGCTCCCCTTCCTTCCCCTTCATCGCAACATGTTATTATTCATGAAAGATCTCGAAGTACACTAACAACCTCAAAATTTATAAAGCGCCTTTACCCCTTTCCCCCCTCCATCCTCACAGTTGTTGTCACCACAGCATGCTTCAAGCTTTCATTTAAGAAGAGTTTTTCAGAACCCATTCCACTAAAGTTGAGATGCCGAATCCAGTTGCCACACGCTTCTTGTCATTCCAGACAGGGCCAGCCAAGTCAATGTGCATCCACTGTACTTTTTCATCAACGAACTGCGAAACCATAGTTCAACAATCAAATTTTATAAACAAGTGTACCGAGGGGATTGGAATATCTGGGTGTGTGTAAAATGCAGAAAAACATGTCAAAAATAAATGACATACCTGTTTCAAGAACAGCGCTGCAGTGATAGCACCACCTTGACGACCGCCAGTATTTACCATATCGGCAACTCCAGATTTCATCGACTCCCAATAGCTTTCCTCTAGTGGCATCCTCCAAAATTTCTCACCACTGATCTCTGAAGCTTCAAATACCTCCTTTGCGAGATCATCACTGGGTGTGAAGACACCTGAGAAAGAAAAAGGTTTACAATGAATTGAAAGTGGTGAGACCTTTTGCTTTCGATTGATAACCACCAATGCAATGGCCTTCTGAGCTGATAATGAATCAGGAAATGAAGAATGTTTTTAAGTACGAATGTTTAAAAAGCAAGTGAAGGATTTCGTTCATCACCCCTGCCAAATAGGTAATGATTAAAAGTGCATAAAACATTCGAATGTCCTCTTGTCTCTCCAAACTTAATTGTCATCCAGAAAAAGATCATCATAATTATTAAAAATACTTTAAGTTCCCAAAACTAACATAAAGATACATTCCAATTGCCAAACGCTATTACCAGGAATCATAGAATTCATATGTCATGCATGTACCTGCAATTGAAGGTCCAAGAGCAACAACACAAGCCCCAGTTAGTGTTGCGAGGTCAACTATCTGCAAAAAAAAAAAAATGTGAACATTAATAGTCTTAATATATAATTCTAATTAGCTATACAAAATAAGCAATCCACAATATCAGGTTTAAAACTGTCAGCACAAATTCAGGATGGATGTAGTTTGGCTTTACCTTCTCAACGCCTTGGTTGCAAGCATACACCAAAGCATCTGCAAGTGTCAGCCTGCCTTCTGCATCAGTGTTATTAACCTGCAATCAGCAAAGTCAGCAGCAAGTTATTTATTAAAGACAATGAAGAAAGTCAAAATTAAGCTGGTTATAAATTTCAGTGTACCATATAATTTACCTATACCTAAATTTCCGTCTTTTTTTAATCAAAATCAGACAAAAAATACCTCTATTGTCTTTCCATTTGAAGCTGTGACAATATCTCCAGGTCTCATACCTGTTCCACTTATCATGTTTTCACAAGATGCAACAATAAAATGAACCTGCAAATTAGGACAATTTACTAAGTGACACGCTAGATTCCATGCAGAAATTGGCAAAGCAAATAAAAATCAAAGAACGAATAAAACACAAGAAGAAAAGAATACTAATCCTTTGCGGCTTCCACAACCCTTCAAAATATATAACTTAGAAAAAGGACCCAGAGAGGTGGAGGGGAATAATAGCAAAATGAGAGCATGCAAATGACTTACCTCAACTCCAGGAGGTTTGATTTGCCCAAGAGCCTTTGCTGCACCAAGAACTGCTGCAGAACCTCCCATGTCAATTTTCATGACGTCAATAGAGCAACCAGGTCCAGTCTTGATATTGTAGCCACCACTATGAACATTTAAGACAATTATTCAAAAACTACACATACACCACCGGAATAAAAAAGGACAAGTAACATATATTCCAACCGCTCATGTTAAAACGATCCCAATAGCATTAGAAAGAAATTTGGGTCAAATCATTCATGTAACAGACAGCAAATAGCTATTAGTGAAAAAAGGAAATATGAAATCCCATTTTTACTGGCAACACTTGAGATGCGCACAAAAGATTTAATCAAGAACCCATATTTTTATTATGGCATTGTGCCACAAACCTGAAATATATATATATATATATATATATTTTCAGGCATCTTATCCTTATCCTCGTTTTATTTTCTACTGTAACTGAATCATAAGATATCTTCTTGCTAGAATAGGTCTATGTAAGTATACATGAAATTACCTATCAAAAGTCAACCCTTTTCCAACTAATGCTAACTTGGCTTTAATAGGTCCACTTGGAGGTTTGTAGCACAAATGGATGAAATGAGGGGGATTATCAGATGCTGCAGCAACTCCCAAATAAGATCCCATCTTCAACACCTTACACTGCTCTGCAGTCAAGATGTTCGCAGATAGAACATC
>JBBYHO010000016.1:5633725-5653299 GCA_038382025.1 Adansonia gregorii | reverse complement strand
AAAGGTTACAAAGAAGAATAGAGTTTGGGATGATGCCCCTCCGGAGACAAAATTGGACTTTACTGATCCAGTGGATGGAAATGGAAATGAGAATATAGAGGTTGTTGCAGCAGATCAAGGTGAAAGTATGATGGACATAGAAGAGATTATCAACAGTGATAGTGAAGGTGAAGAAGATGATAATGTGCAGAAGGATAGCAAGCCTGAAGCTAAGAAAAAGGGTTGGTTTTCCTCTATGTTCCAGAGGTAATTTAGTGATGTAGTTCCTTTGTTTAGGTCGTAATTTCTATTCTTGGGCATATTTGTCAATGAATGAAATTGAAGGTTTTTGTTTTATTTTATTTTATTTTATTTTATTTTGGTGAAGCCTAATTCATTTTGAAATAATATTCCACAGCTTTTGCTTACTGTGTTCAGATGTTTGACATAAAGCATGTCCTCATTACTTTTGATTTAGTTTTCAACAGTCTTATAGCCAGGGTTGCGATTGCAAATGTTTTTTTTATTGTGTTGGCCATGTCAATATTGCAATTATGTGGCTTTATATTAATCAGTGAAAGATGGAATTAGTAGCCTATGTATGAGATTTCTTCTGCTAGGCATTACCATTTAAAGAATGAAATATTTTAGACATCATTTGCTTGTACATTGTTTGTATTCCAGCCTCAAAGAGTTTTACAAACTTTTTGTTCACCCGTCTTATGGTGACTCTTATTGTGCTTACTTTAAGTCGCAGAAAGAAGTATATGCTCCTAGGCATGTCTCATTTGGTCTTTGTACAACTTTATGTGGAAGCTTTTATCGTACAATTATGGAATTTACTTTCCAATTACATCATTTATTCATTTTCTACTTTCCTGTGCTCAGTATTGCTGGAAAGGCAAATTTGCAGAAGGAAGACCTGGATCCAGCTTTGAAGGCTCTCAAAGATAGGCTTATGACCAAGAATGTGGTATGTCTTCTGCTAATTTAGCACACTTGATTTCTGATGTACTAGTACCTTTCAATATCTGTAGGGCTGCTTAGTTATATTTGGCATTCACAGGCTGAGGGGATAGCTGAGAAGCTTTGTGAATCCGTAGCTGCAAGTCTTGAAGGGAAAAAACTGGCCTCATTCACAAGGGTCTCCTCGACAGTGCAGGTCTATGAACTTTCATCTTTATTATGTGGATTCTCAATTTGTCTTTTCTTTTGTTTTCATGCCTTTTGTTTTTCTATAAATTTAGTTATGTATGCTAATTGTGACTGCAGGCTGCTATGGAGGAAGCTCTTGTTCGTATTTTAACTCCTAGGCGCTCCATTGACATTCTGAGGGATGTGCATGCTGCCAAGGAACAGAGGAAGCCATACGTTGTTGTCTTTGTTGGTGTTAATGGAGTTGGGAAATCAACTAATCTAGCCAAGGTTGAGCTGATTTAGCTGCTCTATATCTAGATTTTACTTATGGATATGCCTTCTGGTCAGGCTGGCTAACCTTAAATGTTGCTTTGCAGGTTGCCTACTGGCTTCTGCAGCACAATGTTAGTGTTATGATGGCTGCTTGTGATACATTCCGGTCTGGAGCTGTGGAGCAGTTGAGAACTCATGCACGTAGACTCCAGGTATTACATCATTGTCAATGTTTTATTTTTGACATATTTGGCCTCAATACTCTCAAAGGTGGTTTGCTTCATGTGATAACAAGTATCATTGGTATAGCTACTCTTTTATATCTGAGTTGCTGCTTGTTCCTCTTGCCAGATTCCTATTTTTGAGAAAGGGTATGAGAAAGATCCTGCGGTTGTAGCAAAGGAAGCAATTCAAGAGGCCACTCGTAATGGTTCAGATGTTGTTCTTGTTGATACAGCTGGTCGGATGCAGGTATCTTCTAATCAGTTAATTTATTTGTTTGTAGACATTATACTTTTGAGTACTGCATGGTGGGTGCTTTTTTCACGCTTTTTATTGCTTTCAGAAGCCTTAAAATAATAAATGGTTCTGACTCTGGGTCATGATATTGGTATAACTTTTGTACCTGGAACGTTGCAATGAATGCTTGATTTACCGTAAAATTGAACGGAAGAAGCTGGAGGATGTCTGGATAATCCATTCAAAACAGGCTTGCTTAGGATGTAATTGGCTGTGAATGCCAACTGCAAGAACTAGGAAGGGAACCAGTCAAATCAAATTAGTTTTGGTAGAGACCATGACTTGTCAGACATTTGCTTTGAAAAATACCTAAATGCAATCCTAGTTGCATCTTTTTCTTGTTACAACTTGTAATGATATAATTCTATGCTTATCAGGATAATGAACCATTAATGAGAGCCCTTTCGAAGCTTATATACCTTAACAATCCAGATCTTGTTTTATTTGTTGGAGAGGCACTAGTTGGGAATGATGCTGTTGACCAGTTATCGAAATTCAATCAGGTTTCTTTTCATATTTAAGCATTTTGTCTATCGTATTCAAACTATTAGTTGTACCTATATAAACTTAAATCTATGTTACAAAGCTGTACCCTGTTGTTCTTGCAGAAATTAGCTGACCTTTCTACTACTCCTACTCCAAGATTGATAGATGGGATTTTGCTCACCAAGTTTGACACTATTGATGATAAGGTGAAAAAATGAGTTTGAAATATTAGAAGCTTTTCATATCTTACTTAGAATTAAGAAATCACAATGCAATTTTATCTCACTTTTGATTTGAACCGAATTCAATGTAGGTTGGGGCAGCGTTGTCGATGGTCTACATATCGGGAGCACCGGTCATGTTTGTTGGGTGTGGCCAGTCATATACAGACCTGAAGAAGCTGAACGTCAAATCCATAGTGAAGACACTGCTGAAATGAGTGAGTGCTTGATGTAAAAAAAAAAAAAAAAACCCCACATTTCATCTGCAATGCTCATCGACCCTTTTTATGACTTTTCTTTGGCTGTGATTGCGTGTTTACTTTTAATGGAGGTGCATCAGTCCCTTGCGACTGTACACATGATGTTGTAAGGATTTCATATAGTCTTTTATGACCTTGGCCTGTAAATGGGCCTTTATGAGCCTCTAAAATATCTTTTAGGCCATGCCCAATGCCCCAGCTGGTCCTATACATGTGACCCGCTATATGTTAATGTTATATCTTAAAAAGAATTCAGGAGTTTGGCATCTTACTTCCCATGTTTTTGGTTTTTGATTTTCTAGGTTTTGAGTCTCTATATATTTATAATGAACCGCCCAACAGGTTCAACGAAACTAAAACGGCGCTTAAGTTCATGGGTGCATTGACAGCGTTTTCTTAACCATCTCTGCATCTCGCCTATATTTCTGCTTTCCCATCACCTGGACTTTGCTTGAGTTTTTTCCTATTGCCAGGTAGTTTAAAATCCCTTTTACCAAAAAAAGGGCATTTCTAAACTTACTGCCCTCCATAAGACATTTTAAGCTTAGTAAGCCCCTAATCAGTTTAAAAGACCAACTCCATCTATTAATATTCTCTCTCCTCTTTCTTTTTTATTGCTTTCTGCTTGTTATTTAAATACAAACATGATACATATCTAAAACATATTACATTAATTACGTTAATTGTAATTAAACATGTCATATTATAAATATGTTTTTGGGTTATCATAATTTAATTATGAGTTTGAGCCGACACAAATCTTTGATTTCAGTAAAGAAATCTTTTCCTTCTGATTTCAAGGATGAAATATCTTCTTTTTTTTCATCCCCGTTCGATTAAACGTTAAGAAAGGAAATGACTTGCTTTTGCCTTTCAAAAGTTTTACAAAATCTCCTTTTCACCTTTTTCTAATTTTGATTCTTCTTCACTTTCTTCAGCTGTGCTAATAATATATTAGAGTTTATCTCACACAAAAATCAGTAATTTTTTTTTTTAAATATCATATTTGAAAAGAAATAATAAATTAAAAATGTAAATGAGTGGTCATTTTTAAAAAATATTAGTGTTTTAGTGGATAATTATTTTTTTTTAAATTAAAAGGGCTTATGTTTCTGATTACCTTTTATTATTTTAAATTTATTTTTTATATTTTTTTAATTAAATTGATGTCAATTCATAATATTAATTCAATCAAAGACGTTATATATAATATAGATACGTGAATAGAATGATAAATCAGAGCCCGTCAAATGCATGCCTTAACCACGTAAATCATAATTTACTCTTTTTTAACTTTATATTAAAATCAAGAGGATGGAAATCTAATACAAAGTGTTCAGTAAGTAATAAACAAACCTTGATTCTTTCTCCCATGTTTGTCGGTTGATGATTCCCACTTTCATATCAATTCTAATAGAAATAAAAAAAAAATACAGTAAATAGCATTAAGAAAACAGTTAATGAAATGAAAGCCTGATAAAAAAAAATCGAAAATGCATAAGAGGAATTGTAGTCTCTTAAACAATCTTATACAATTTTTATATATTAGATATATTTATTAATATAATATGTACTTTTTTAATATATATATATATATATATACACACACACACACACACAGTATAAGATGAAGCGACTACAACTATAATCAAAAGATAAAAATTTTTATATCTACACCAGAAATTTTCAAAATTTAATAATTACCTCATTAATTTTCTCTTATCCTTCCTTAATCAATTAGTTTAACTAATTATGTATCCACACCAGAAACTCCCTTCATTCAATCTTTTACTTTAAATTTCTTTTATTGTATTCTCTATATTTTTCCTTTAAAAAATCATAATCAATGGCAAAGTTTGAAAAAAAAAAAAACCTGAAATCCTATTTTAACTCTTAAATGCTATCATGTTTGTTTATCGCAAGCTGTAAATATTTTATATTTCAAATATTTAATGTACTATTTCATTGCTTTGCTTAATTTGTTTTTTCATTTTTCTTTTGACTTGGCCCAATTAAAAAACCTTTCCCTCTGTCCCTCGTTGACAAGACAAAAAAATAATACGTATATTTATATTATATTTAAAAATTATATATTTATATAAATTTTAATATATTAATAATTTAATATATTAATGTTATATTGATTTTATTGATTTTTTATATTTTATTATATTTTTATTTTTTTATCATATCAAAATGAATAATTATATCAGGTGCAAAATTAACAAATTTAAAACTGGGTTTACTTTGGTCTTCGGTAGGATGAAATCTCAACTTGCGTAAACTAAAATGTAATAAATACATCAAAGACTGTAATAATTATACACACACTCTCTCTCTCTCTCTCTCTCTCTCTCTCTCTCTCTCTCTTTTTTGCAATAAAAATTTCAACCCCATAGAAATCAACTTCCATGAGATAAAGCAAGGCAGGCAGACTAAATTTCAAATCAAAGTCAACTTCAATTACAGTCTTGCCTTGCATTCTTTTTTATTTTTGTTACCCTCTTCATATTGCTGAATTTAGAAGTTAGAGAAAGTAAATTCCATTGCCATGGTCAACAACATTCGATGGTTTTAGAGGTCATATAAAAAAATATAAATATAATTTAAAATTAATATAATAATATAATTAATATTTTATATTTAATAAATATATTATATCTATATTTAAAATTTATTTTGTATTTATATTTATGCAAATAATAAAAAATTATAATACACAATATATACTTATACAAGAAGTCTTCGTTTTAGCACTTGACACTATTTTGAAAGATTAGTCTCTAACCTATCGGGTTAAAGGATATTCTAGAAAATAATAAAATAATAAAAAATATAATATATATACAAACATAAATTACCATATTTATTCATAAATGATCCAAAGTAGATTAATGTTGAGTAATTTAATTATTTTCTTAATCAGTTTCAAACATTTAAAATAAGTTACTTAAAAAAAAGGTACTTCCAATGATTTATTTGGGTACACTAAACCTCATTTAAGCTAATACAAATGCAGTTAATACTTACAATTTGAGAAAGTAAATGGACTCACTCTAGTATTTAAGTTAACTAGCCTTCACAAAAAGCCAAAAATCTTGCTGATATCATATTTGTTTATATAGTAATTACAAGTCTTCTTGTTCCTTATCTACATTATTAGAGGATTATTTTATCACCTAATAAGAATTTTTAATTTTTTTCCCCCTTTATCATCTCGTTCTCAAATTGGGACATACGACGTAGTTTTTGGTATTAAAAAATTTTAAATTATTATGATCTCATTTCATTAAATGAATTTTTAAAAAAATTTAAATTTAAAATTAAAATAATTTAGATTTAAAATATTTACGTATATTTTTTAATTATATAAATAAATTAAAAAGCTGTGATATATTTTATATTTTAATTAATTTTTTTAATATATTTTAAAAATATGATGAAAATATTTTAAAAAAATTAAAAAGTTTTCAAAAAAGTAACCGGGAATAGCAGGTAATGAACCGGTCACTCAAATAAAATACTTACGGTTAAATAGAAGAGCAATCTTCACTTTTCTCTCTCTTCCACTCATTGGTTCCTTACTTCTCCCTCTAGATTATAGATATAGTAATGTAGTGAGAGAATTTCAATTTCTTATAGATCGAACCCTTTCCTCTTGGTTTCTCTCCAAGTCTCCGATCGAGTTTTCTTGGTCACTTTCCCGTATTTTCTCGGGGAAAAGAAAGAAGAAGAAAGTATGGAATTGCCTGCAAATGTGTCGGCTTTTTGTCTTAAGAGAGTGAGTGGAAACGACACAAACAAATACTACAAAAACTTTTTCTTTTGAGGTAATAGAAACTCTTTCTCTCTTGTTTTCCACAATGCAGAATGGACTCTCTGTTTTTTCGAGGCTAAATTTGAATTCTTTAAATGAATATACAATGTGATCCCATTTTTTTCTCTTTCTTTTTTTTTTTTTGAACTTTAAAGTTTGAACCTTTAGCTTCTGCTTCTTAAAAAGTGATCTCATTTTTCTTTAACTTTGCTAGGGGCATTGATTTTTAGGGTTTTCGACCTGATTCTTGAAGACTTGGAGATGAGGGAAATGAGGGGTTTTTTTCTAGGTGACTTTTGGATGGAAATGAGACATAGCTACGTGGGTTTCTTTTTTAGGATTTGAGTGAATCTTGGAGTGGTAGAGTTGTAAATTTAAGGAAGTTTTGCGGGGGTGAAAAGCTGAGATCTGTTTTGGGAGCTTTAGAGGGCGCGGTGATGAATTTGTGTATTGTAAGTACAAAATATCTATGCAATAATTGGTGTTAAAGGGATTTTGAATTGGTTTAAGCTTTGTGTTTATGAGGAATATGATGATTATAATGGATTTTATTACTGGATTTTTTATAATTTTGAGGGTTGGATAGGCAAAAGTTGAGGATTGGAGTGAACTAGAGAGCTGGTAAAGTGGGAACTTGCATTTAGGACTGCTTTGATGTTAAAAAAAAAGGTGAGATCTTGATAATTAGTGTTTTTCTGAGAGGTTTCTTAATCTATGTCCGGTGCTCCGAGATTGAGGTCTATGCATGTGGCCGATTCTGAGGCAAGGCCCGTCTTGGGACCTGCAGGAAACAAGGGGGGTTCATTATCAAGAAAACCAGTTTCAAAGCCTTTGAGAAAGGTTGAAAAGTCTCCGGTGGAGGTCACTGTAGCAGAGGAGAAAAAAGCCCTTCCATCATCTATTGTTAATTCACTTTCTCCAAAAATGAACTCTGTTAGTGTTCCTTCTGTGCTTCGTCGGCATGACCAGTTATTACATTGTAATTTATCACTAAATGCTTCGTGTTCATCGGATGCTTCCACGGATTCATTTCACAGTCGAGCATCTACTGGCAGGTTAATCCGGTCAAATAGTGTAGGAAGTAGGAGGAAGCCATATGCATCCAAGCCGAGAAGTGTTGTTTCTGACGGTGGTTTGGATTCGCCGCCGGATGGTTCTCATCAGAAGAGGAGATGTGCGTGGGTGACACCAAATACAGGTTTGTGCTGCGCCCTCTAATTTCTGAGTGTTTTGTCATGATTGATTAGAAGTTTCTTCCTAAGACTGCTTTCAACGGTATTAACATCCACAGAAGCTTGCTCTAGGTATTAGGTTAGAGCAAATTTCTCAGTATATACCTTTTTAATTTCTTAACAAAAGGAATTTTTTGGGGTGGCGATGGTCACACGCATTAGGAATAAGATATCATTTTTGTGGTCCTGCAGTTAAGAGAAAAGCTATTATTTGTATAATTTATGCTTCTCAAGTTCTCCAATCCCTAAACTGCAGTGTTAAGTTAGGTTTGATTAATGTAGTCTTAGTGGGTAACTCCATATTATTATATTATTAATGCTGTCCATTGACTGGAAACCACTTTGTCAGCCTGAGCCCAGAATAGAGCTAATGAAGCTACCCTGCGTGGAAAGTTATGATATATTAGTTGGTCCTCAGATTTTTCCCAATCCATGGAAAAGAAATTATCCTAGCAGCTTCTAGGCTACCTAATGATCAATGTTGTAATTTGATACAGCTCTTATAAATATTTACGGTTTAAATGACGAGTAAGTTAAATTGTCTTATATATTATCTTTCCGGCTTCATCAAGAATCAACTTACTTTATATTTGCAAGTTTTGCACGGTTATCACAAAAGACCATTGTATGGCTTGAATGCAAATTGAGTATGCATTCAGAGGTTCAGGCATTATATTCGAAATGAAAGACTGTCCATCACACTATTTCAATCGGTTAGATTTAAATCTTCAACTCATCACTAAGTTTTGGAGGGATTTTTATGACATTTACTGGAGGATGCCACCCCACTGTGATTGCCTTGATGCTTTGATTGCTCTTATTTCACGTCTGTTGACTTAGTTTCGTTTGTTGGGATCAGATCTGAGTTACGCTGCTTTCCATGATGAAGAGTGGGGAGTTCCTGTGCATGATGACAAGTATGTGATCTCAGAATTGGCTGGCATTTGGTTACTGATTAAACTAGAATTTCATTTGATGTGTAGTTTGCTTGATATTATTTTCCACATGCAGGAAATTGTTTGAGCTGCTTGTACTTTCAGGTGCATTGTCTGAACTTACATGGCCTGCAATACTAAGCAAAAGGCATACATTTAGGTAAGATGTTCCATCTTACTTCCATTGAATAAGCAGACTTATTTCTGAAGGGTATCTTTTTATGCAGGGAAGTTTTTGTGGATTTTGATCCTGTTTCTGTATCAAAATTAAATGAGAAGAAGTTAATAGCACCTGGTAGCATGGCAAATTCCTTGTTATCAGAACTAAAGCTGCGGGCTATCGTTGAGAATGCACGCCAAATATCTAAGGTAGATTCTCATTCTTCTTCTCACCATTTTTTGATCTTGGTTGCCATGAGCAATAGTGCTCCCTAAATCACTTTTAAGTTTTAGGCATCATACACTAATAACAGTCTGTATGCTAGATTGAATATGACAAAAGTTTGCTCTATTGAAGTTGTTTATACGGTGGAAGCTATAATTTGAGAGTATCTTGCAACTTGGAAAATAATAGTACACTTCTGGCAATCTACTGTACTTTTGGGCTTATTTTAAACCCTCTATCTCCTTGTGCAGGATTCATTGAATTGATTGTTACTCCCAATCTTAGGGACCACTAACATTGTTGTCTCTTGTGTTAGCAAGTGATTAGACAAATATAAAAGGTTCTTAGGGGATCACTTTATTTGAGTAGATTAGGTGAAAAGTAGCTGAATGGTGGTCCTAAAACGCTCCAGGCATATGTTTGAATCGTATGGGACAACCCAGAAGACTACAATTACGATTTGAAAACATATATTTATTTTACTTCATGTGGAAACTTATTATTTCCTATCCATTAGATGATTACTTGCTTAATTGGTAAATCCCAAGCCGTTTGTATGATTTAATTACTTTCGATTAGTAACCACTACCTTTGTTACTCAAGTACCATAATTGCACTCTCCATAGTGGCTATGTTTATCATTGCAACTAACTTTTTGCAGGTTTTGGTGATGCCAGGTTATAGATGAGTTTGGGTCATTCAATGAGTATATTTGGAATTTTGTGAACCACAAGCCTATAGTTAGCAGATTCAGATACCCTCGCCAGGTTCCAGTTAAAACTCCAAAAGCAGATGTCATAAGCAAAGATCTCGTAAGAAGGGGTTTTCGAAGTGTGGGGCCCACAATAATCTACTCGTTCATGCAAGTGGCGGGAATAACAAACGACCATCTCACGAGTTGTTTCAGATTCCAGGATTGTATAACGGCAGCAGAAGGAAAAGAAGAAAACGGGATTAAAGATATGCCTGAAGATAAAAGAACTGATAATGTGATCGAATCAGAATTACCCATAGCTGTTGATGACTTGAGTTTCTCCTCAGAATGATGTTGTCTGGTGGTGGCAGATGGTGCGCCCCTCCAGGTTGGATCAGCAGTTTACTTACCAGATTGACTGATTACACTACTCTTTACTTTTGGGCAGTAATGAAGGTGGTTTTTGTGTATAAAATTTCCATGAATAACTAAAGCATCATGAATTTTCTAGATTGTAGATTTCTAAAAGAGTAAATTAAAATTAACTGGTGAATGTGCTGTTGTTGGGGCCTGTTTGTCGTGGAAATCTTAACATATAATTTACCATTTTTCTTTTTGTATTGTTGAAAAGGTTGGTAATTAGAGTTGGAAATCATCTCTATATACTACAAACCAGCATCAGGAGCTGCGGGCTGCTGAAAACCAGATTTGTTACTTGGGATCTAACCCCATCAGATTCTTGACCTATGGTCATTAGCCGGGGGACTGGGTGGATTGATTTAAGTATTTAACCCTGTAAGGCTGTAAGTTGCTGGACAGCTAGAACTTTTACTGACCGATCCATTTTCTGTAAATGAATGGCAATAATGGGTTAGGGTCATAATGTTTTGAGTGTCCTAAAGTATTTGGGAGATGGGCGGGGGGGGGGGGTGCTACCATCTTACAAGACATGCTTGCTTTGTTGGACCCCAATATTGCCAATGATGCATGGTACCTCTGTTTCCTTTTATTGGGATAATGATGTCTTGATGGATGCTTTGTCTGAAAAAGCCTAGAAAACTTCCAGGCTGTACTTACGTAGTAATGCCGCTAAGGTTGATGAATTAGATTTGGACTTTAGCCAATAGGTGCTTTTTCTACTAAATTTGAAGTCTCTCCAATTGATTCCATTAATATTAACAATTAAAACAAAAGGCATGCTCTAGACCTTAATTAGGAGATGGAACAATGACCCAAGTCCCGAAGTGAGATTTTGATCAAGTATACGCTTTCAGACTTACTAACTTCCTTGTCAATAGCATTGGCCCCAAAAAAAAAAAAAAGCCTCTTGATGGGAGTCTAGATGTTCTGTAACACGCCAAACGGAAAAGGTCACAATTTCAACTCCCATTTGAACTTAAAGAATTAACTAGATATTGAAGTGGAATTTACCCAGGTGTCCAGATACTTTAGAAGCAAATTGGCTTCTGTCAGATCAAAGGAATAAATTGATTTTTGAGAACTTTTTGTTAAATCAGATTCCTGGAGAGATTTAACATTGGCCAATTACCTATAACAAGAATAGGCTAGCACAAGTTTAGCTCAAAACAGCCCCTAGGTATATAGAATCATTGGTGTACTATTTAATCACATAAAATGCGCATAAACAATCCAGCATTCATTGTCTATTTGCCCACTGAAGTAGTTTTATAGGAGAAGTTTTGGGTATTATCCTACAATTAACTACTATATCTGACTTGCTATCATATTGCAACCTAAAAATGAGAGGAGATGCATATGCCAGAATTCAAAACCCAGGCTTGCTAAATGCCACCACTTAAAAATAATTACGTAATTCAAGATACCACCCCTTAAGAATAGTTCCGTGATTCAATTGAGCTTAGGTTTGGGTCCACTGATAATTTGTTTTAATGTAGCAAATAAACCAAAAAAGCCAATGGATTTATAGCATAACAAATGGCCAAAAAATATCCAGTACAATATTCTATGAATTACGATTGACAAATGAAAGATTGCCTTCCAAACTGGGTATCACTTAAAGGCTGTCACCCACCAAAATGCATAGCCGCGCTCCTAAGTCCCGGTTCATGTCACATGAGAGAGAGAGAGAGAGAGAGAGAGAGATATGTGAAACATAGTTCCAAATAAGATCACAACACTGGGCTGCCAACCAAATCTAAACTGTTTCCACTATAACCTTGTTTCGAACAGATTGAGAGGGAATACAACAGAAAACACCGGAAACTAGAGCGATTATGAAGAAAATCTAAAATTAGGAAAACTTAAACCTGAGCAACGATCATTCAATAATTTATGCGGAGACATGCCTGACGTTAACAACATAAAAGTCCCCATTAAGTTCAGCATGGCTTGATTTCAAATCCGATACTCAGAAGCGTTCTTGCTGATTCTATAGCCTTCTCACCTCCAAGGTCTACAGCCTCACCAGTCAATTCACCCTCTGTACCCACAGACCACTGGCTTGGTGTAACTTGGTTTTGCACTCCATCGGTTTTTGTAAGTTGTAAGTTGTTCATGGAAGCAGGAGCAGCAGCAGCAACAAGAGGAGCACTTGAAGGGCCGTGTCGCTTCTTTGGTACAGGCATGTCATGGTCATGAACACCTTTATATGTTATAATGACAGCATTTGCATTATCTACAGCTGTCTCAATATGCTTACGAACAGGACACCCAGCAGAAGTGCATCTATAGTAGTTCCTATAAAACATTATCAACCAAAAAATTAGAATAAAACCAATAGAATTCATATGCATTCAAGTAATAGGAACGTAACTACTTGGTTCAAGAATGAGCTTGTAAGGCTACTAAATTGGTCATCCAGAGAAGAAAATAGCCCTAGAAATTGCACACTCTTGAATACCAGCCCCAGAGGAAGCTTCACAGTAGTTTGGGAGAGATGTTTAGATGAATATAACACGGCATTGCAAAACGAAATAAACCTACGTGGCTTTGCAAAGCACACTAAGGCCACTAGAACTTTTTAGTATTAATTGTCATACAAACTTGATTATAATGAATGGTTTTCCAATATTTCAACAAAACAAAGATAATATAGTAAGCCTTGAGGGTCCCATAGCAGAGACACGTAAAAGACGGAAACCACCATAGCATAGTATTACAATGATAACAAGTACAAAGTAGCCACATGCCTTAGCAGCCATATACATTGGGTAATGGTTTAAAGGGGAAAAAATAAGAAACTTCATTAAAAAGTTACTGAGATGTGAACAGGCAGGTACCTGGGATTAGGATTTCCTTTTACCATTTTCTGTCCATATTTTCGCCATCTGTATCCATCAACTGAGATTCCTACATCACCAGCCGCGTGCACAACAAATTTAGGTTTTTTCCCAGTTTTTAAGACAGAACCAGAACAAGCAGCATTGCCTTTGTTCTTCCTGGTTATCGGAAAAAAAGAAAAAAAGAAAGGAGAAACTATTAAAACCGGATTAGCAGACAGACTTTTCCATTAATAATACGAAAACAGATGTATATATGAATGTCATGAAAGAAGGGGGGGGGGCAAAGAGACATTCAAGGGACAGCTTACCTTTTTTGGGGCTCTGCTTCACTCGAAAGTTCTTCCTTCACTTGCAAATCGCCATTCCCATCAGAGCCACTTGAAAACTGTCGTTTTCTTTCTCGATTTACAGTCGTTTCTGGAAAAGATTCTTTAGAAGACGTGGATGGATCAGAATCACTAGGTATTCTTCTGATAGGCTGTTCTCTGGCAGAAATCCTTGAAAGAGGCACAGCAGACAATAAAATCTTACTTTCCCTTGTAAAGTTATTTTTCCGTGGTGGTTCATGACTATGCATGCCCTTATTAACAATTTCTATTACATGGCCTGTGTGATCAGAGCATTCTATCTTCTTGGCCCGACAATCGTAGAATGTGCATTTGTAATAGCTTCGAGAACCTTTAGGACTCTTCACTTGCTTCTGACCATATTTCCGCCAATTGTAACCATCAGACACTGGTGTCTTCAAAGTGGGAACAACAGGTACTGTTTTAAGATTAGAAGGTTTTTGCTGGTTTGCTTCTGGAAGTGATGCATCATTGTCCTTCTGATCTGAACGACTTCGTTCTGGTGAAGCTGTAATGGGAGCAGATGAAATACCTTGTGTAAAAGAAGTTGGTGACAGTTGTGGCAAAGAAGTTGGAGAAAGAGATGACTGAAGCAGATTTTGTTTCGGAGCTTCAGTATCCTGGATAGCCAAACTAGGCAAAACCTCCTGGTGGGCTATCTTAACTTGCTCCTAAAGAAAATTAAACAAAGAACTCAATTAAAAGACACAATTTAATCACAGAGAAAGTAAATCGTAAATATGTCCTTTCTCACATATTATTTTTTGAACTTTGTTTTCTATAGGAGAAACTGAAGGGACAAGACATGCAGCTCCTAGAAGAATTGATGGTCATAGGATTTTCCACATCATTGTAATGGTTTAGAAGAACTCATTCAATGCTCCAACTTGCAGGACAAAGTATATCATCAATAAAAGATTAAAGGCAGACCTTTGACAAGGATGATTAAATGTGTGGGGAAAGGATTTTTTGCATCCTTTAGCCCATCCAGTTTTCATTGAAGTTGACAAAGGCTATATCCTTTGGCTTTTACTTTTATATTAAGGATAAATTAGAGCCTCGAGCTCATGCACGATAACCCACAAATTTGCAAAAATTATTCATTAATATATCACTAAGAGTAGATCTTCATTAGCTAATAAATATGAGAACTTTAATAACAAAGGAGCACTCTTGACACAAGAAACTACCACATTCGTTCATCCTATAATTCAATCTTACCGAACCAAAGGTGCTTGTGAGTATGTGAATATGCACCCATACAGGATGATGGGGTATTCAAACTTGCAGATTCCAAGGACCTTAGCTTATCCATTTACCACAAGACCTAGGCCTAGTTGGCTACTTGTGGAAAACTAAAATAATCAGAAACATATGATAAGAATTTCAATATTTAATTAACAGCCATTTCATGGACCTCCGACATCATTAAAAAAAAAAAAAAACACTACCGCGCATATAACAATTTGTGAAGGGAAACATTCTATGAGTCAGTCAGCACATTGTTGCAGGGGCAAAGTACTTATTCAATAACATATTTGATATTTCGGGGCATCATAGCATAAAGGAAAAACTTAAGGCGACAAAGTCAACAACCATACACCATAAATAAAATCTAATTTTAGTTTCCTTGTAAAGAATAGAAGCCCCCCAAAAACACTCTCACGAAATTGATATGAGAGTCAATACCTACAAGGAACCAAACTACGCCTAGAAAACACTAACAGAAGGAAAAAAAAAAAGTATGGAATTCAAGCAAAGAGATCAAAGCGAGAACAACAAAACATCATAATCACAAATTTACAAAATTAAAAAAAAAATGAAAGTCTAAAAATGATTATAGCAGCTAAAAAGACTAAACTCCTAACCTTAATTTCAGCTCCTTCCTTCGATTCCGAAGTAAAATTCTCCTGCAACCCTGAGAGATCACCACATACTCTCTCAAAATAGGGGAAAAAAAGGAATAAAATTCTTCCATAAAACACTCACCAAAAAAAAAAAAAACACCTTACCCTCACAACGATCATCCTTTGTTAGGGTTTCCAATTGCGAGTCTCTAAAATTAGCATCACTGGAGGGCGCCACTCCAGCCCCATGTGACTCATTAACTCGACTCACTCCTTCTTCCTCGTCCTCTTCATCCTCCAACTCGTCCTCCTCTTCTTCTAAACCGTCGCTTTGTAGTTCCTCATGTCGTTTCATCTTCTGCGCTTGGCTCTCAGCCTCAGCCATGCTCGATTTTTTTATCAAAGAAACAAAGAGAGCAAAGTAAGCAAAACAGTTTTCGTGCTCTTTTTTTTTTTTATTTTCCCCTATTAATTCCAAAAAAGTCCGATACTGTTTTTTTCTCAGACCGAGAAAAAAGGTACGTGTCGTTTTAATAGTATTTATAACGCAAAACGGTATCGGAATAGATTTGGAGAGAGAGACAGAGAGAGAAAGCCAAAGGGAAAAGGGCTTGCTTTAAAAGAAAGAAATAGAGAGAAAGGGGTATATATGTCTTTCTCTGACTTGAATTGACTCGTCCTTCTCAATCCCAGGTGGTTTTTCTGTGTGCAACAGAAGAACGCCGTTGATTTCTCCCTTACTTTAGCTGCGGCAGATGGATCACCCTTGATTTTCTTGACTTTTGACGCTTTCCTTTTGATATCACGTCGTTTTGCCGGCCTTATTTGTTGACCAAGACATCAATTTGTGGCCCCTTTCCTTTTCTTCCTTTTTTTTTTTTTTTTGGGTAGCATTTATTATTTTCCTTACTTTTTTTTTTTTCGATAAGTGTATTTAATTTGGATTCTTATTCCCCGACATCCAAAATTAATGTGTCAAAAATTGGGGCCTATTAAGGCTTCATGTGAATTTTTTTTTTCTACATGATGGACAAAAATATAAATTATTATAAAATTGAAAATTTATTAATTTTTTTGTTAAATTTTTTAATTTTTTAAATTATTAGATATTATTCGTAATTTAAAAAAAAATATTTACTAACAAATTTGATATTATCGTACATCTTTTTATTTATCGTATTTATTTTTTTAATTATTTTAAATATATTTTAATAAGATATACAGTGATTTTTAATTTTATCGATATAGGTACTATATTTTCTTATGTTGTTTATTTTGATAACAAATATTGAAGTTGTAGATTTATAAGTTTGATAAGATAGCTCTCGTACATTTTATAAGTTTTGGCAATACGTTAAACACTTCATTTTAGTGATCAATAATTAATTTTTGGATATAAAAAATATAATTTAAAAATAAAAATTATTTTAGATTTAATAGATGAATTCTGCCAACCAATATTTTTAGAGAACTCATTAAAATTTGTTAACTTAACTAATAATTGTTATTTTTAATATAAAATAGTATAATAAATAAAAAGTTAACTAATCTTAATAAATGCTTAAAGGAATGAACATATAATTTTGAGGCAATAATAGTAGATCCTTATGATAGGTTGTGTTTAAATGTCTTGTATCTAAATACAATGTTAATGAAAGGTATGTATTCAGTGAATTAATAGCATATAATTTCATAAAGTATTAAATAAATCGATTATACCATTTGAATAATATAATATGATCTAATTCACGCATAATATATAAAATTATTCACTATTAGTTAAGAATCCCCAACTTCCAAAACTCGAAACAAAATTTTAAACATTTGGAAACTGTTTTTCTTTTCTTTCTTTTTTTTTTTATGAAAAAAAAGATAGATGGTTACATTTCATGCAGAAAATGTGGAATAAAAAGTGGTAAAAAAATGCATGTCATGGAATGATGTCTCATTCCTCATTTTATTTTCTACTTGTATTTATTTAATATAAAAAAGTTTGAGAATAAAAGAAGATTTTGTATGCATTGAAATTTAAATTTGATATTTTATTATACATCAATTTTTAAATATAATTATATAAATCAATTAAGATTAAATTTCAGATTTTATATCATTATTAAAACATAATGTTTATTAGTGAATTTAAGATCAAAATAACCATATTAGACTATAAATTTAATATTTCAAAATTGATTCCATTTAGTGATTAAAAATGTAAAGATCAAAGATGGACAACGGAATCCAATGACTTAGAAGAATATAGAGTGGTGGCTTTAATCTTTCTAATTTTAAAAAGCAAAAAATAAATGAAATGTCCTTTCTTGTAGTATTGTGAAATTTCATCAATCACTTTTATACGAATATAGTACTTAGTAGAAAGGCCTAACTAGCATTTTCTATTTATCGACATATTTTTAATTATTATTAAGCTTGTTTTGATTATTATTATTTTGAACATGACTTACCTGTTTTCGTGGCAGGGAAGTCCATCCTTGGTTTTTTTTTAGAATCTTTCTAGATTTTTTTTTTAGTAGAACATCATAATTAATCACGTATAATAATTTAGGAATCATATTCGTATGTCTATTTTATTTAAGGTTTTATTAGTGAAATTTTTTTAATAATTCTTTTTAAGAAGCAATTGGGTTATTTATAAAATTCATAAGTATGATTAATCGTATTTAAAGTATTATATATTTATATAAATTTTAATATATTTATATATTTGTATAGCATTCTTATTGCTTCTTTCTATAGCATTTCGTATTTTTATTGTTTTATTGTACTTTTATTTTGCTGTTTTTAAAAGTATCAAATATTTATTTATTTTTTATTTAGTAATGGGCAGGCCCAATTGTAAAATTAACCTTTACTTCGGCCCAAGCCCTTCTTGTGGGCTTGAAACTCTTCGTTTTGTAGATACCTGGGTTAAGCAAAACACCAGATCCATGAAAATTTAGGTGTACATTTGGTTAAGGAATGTTTGGCCAGTAAACCCTTTCTTTTTAAAATATTTTATATTTGATATATTTATAATGTATAGATCAATATATTATATAATTTATTAGTGAATGAAAAAAATATTATTTTATTAAAATAAAATTAATTAGATGTAAAGTTTTATTTAATTAATTAATATAATATAATTCAATAATAATATATAAATATATATGCTGTCATTAAATATAAATTATTTTAAAAATAAAAGAAAAAAATTACTTTTTTGAAGATGCTTGGTAAATAGTCAGATTCATGCACGCAATTTCTTCTTTTGCCTTTTCTTTTTGGGTCAACTTGATATTTGTTGGCATTATTCATTTATTGGGATATAAAATTCAAAATTAGAATTATTACAAGCAAAATAAAACCGAGTTAACTTGTTCAGGTCGTGCTGTTTTGCCTTTTCTGCCACTGTTGACAGAATTTCAGAAACATAGTTTGATAAAAACAACTATGCCAGACCAGATCAGACCCGACACCTTTCGCTCATCACATTAATCATTTGATTTCTTTGCTTTAAACTCTCTGTTTTTGTAACTAACCCATCTTTAGTTATTGTCTTCATGCTTCTACCGGAACTAAGTTCAGAGGTTGCCAAAACCTTTTATTTCCCACAAAAAAGAAAAAATGATTTGAATGTGTCAACTGTTTCATTTTACCTTATCGTAGTTGGTTCAATAAACAACATATCAACTTGGGTAAAATAACTTATCTAAATAGGATTTTTTTATTAGTAAAATCTTAGAGTGTACATAAGATATTTATATTCTTAAGTTATTAAAGTTTAGTTCGAAAAAAAGGTTTTTGAATTCGGCTCAATTAATATTGAGTCAAGTGAGTTAAATTAGGATATCTTGATGTTTGACTCAAGTAACTCGAACTTAATTAAATTTTTTTTTATTTTTAATTAGTATTAAAAAATTTTCATCTAAACTTACGTTCGTGCTCAAACATAAATAATAGAGTTTAAAATTGAATATGAAAATTGAGTTCATTTTTTACTTGATAAACAAGTTTAATCAAACGAGTTCAAAAAATTCAAGTTTTATCTCGAATCAAACTCAAACTTTAAAAGTTAATTAAATCAAATTCAAACTAAATTTTAAGTCTTAAATTTTAAATTAAACTCAACATCATGATTAAAAGAACACTTTTCTCTCTACCGGTTTCTATTTACAATTG
>JBBYHO010000016.1:5531355-5544908 GCA_038382025.1 Adansonia gregorii | reverse complement strand
AAATTACTTATCCAAATCTAATCGAGCTCAGTTTTTAAGTTCATTTTATTATTTTTAAAAAATTATTATATTAATATTTATATATTATCCCAATTTGGCTAGATCTTTAAGTTCGTTTCAATATTTAAAAAATTTTATTATATTAATATCAATATTTATATATTATTATAATTAAATTTTAATAAAAATATTTTTATCAATTAAATAATATTTCGAATTAAATATTTTTAAATAAAAAATTTAAATCTAACTAAATTCAATTTCGATCGAACTTGCTAGTTGAGTACTAACTTGTTAACATTATGCTTTTGACAGATTTTAAAAATTACGAATTTAAAAAAAATTTAGACTCGTAATATTTTTTTTATGTGAAGTGAATTAAATAAAAATTAAAAAAATTATGGATGAATTAAAAATATAAAATAAATTTCAGGCCCAATCTATGGGCCGGGCGGGCCACTGATGGACTAACTAGGTGGTGATAGGCTAGTAGCTTTTATTGAAACACTTTTATTTGGGAAAACGCGAGGGCCACTAACGGGGAGTAACTTTCAACGCTCTCTGATCTCCGAACATTCCGTACTGAGTTGGGAAAAGAAACCCTAATTTTTGTCTCTTTTCTCCCAAAAGGGGAAAGAAAGAAAGAAATTTTAAAGAAAAAAAGATGGTGTTTTACTTCAAAGCCCGACCCGAGGCTGGCGATTACACCATTTTCATGGGTCTTGACAAGTACGAGAACGAGGAACTCATCAAATACGGCTTTCCCGAAGATATTTGGTAAACTTCTTATTTGATTTTGTTTCCAAGCAGAATAAAAGTTTGAGAACTTTCATCATCTATGTGCTAAAATCAAAGAATTTGGGGTTTTTTCCCCTCTTTTAGTATTGTGTATGGATTTGAGTGATCAAATTTAGTTTTTAATTACAGGTTCCATGTGGATAAAATGTCTTCTGCCCATGTTTATTTAAGAATTCAAAAAGGTCAAACCATCGATGATATAAGCGAAGGTTTGCTTGAAGACTGTGCTCAGCTTGTTAAAGCTAATTCCATCCAAGGTTTATTTTAATTTCATCGATTTCTTCTTTCTTTTTTCTTTTAAATGTAATTTAAGTATGTTTGATATAATCAGTGGCAACTTTTTTTTCTCTTTTCAAATTCTTATATGAGTTTAGGTAACAAAGTGAACAATATCGATGTTGTTTACACCCCATGGTCCAATTTGAAGAAAACTCCTTCCATGGATGTTGGCCAAGTTGGCTTTCACAATTCCAAGATGGTAAACTTCTTTATTACTTTGATGATGATGATGATGATGATTATTATTATTATTTGTTCATGTGTTTGCTTCTAGATTGGATGTCTGCCTGATTTTATTGTGTGATTTAGGTACGGACTGTGAGAGTGGAGAAGCGGATAAATGAGATAGTTAACAGGTTGAACAAGACTAAAGTTGAAAGGAAACCTGATTTGAAAGGTTTGCAAATGTCTGCGGTTTCATTTTCTGCTATGACTTAGGACTAAAGATAGTACTATCATTGTTAATTAAGAAATTCTGTGTGATTTCTCTTGTTTTGTGTTTTGCTTGTTATACTTATCTGTATCTAGTTGTCCGTCCTTGCATGCAGTAGTGTTGGTTATACCTTTTGCAGAGGTATATTGTTTTTCAAATTTGAATTCTTGTATTTTTTCTAGATGTAACTAATGTCACTTAATATGATATGTTGTTGCAGCTGAGAGAGAAGCTGTTAATGCTGTAGAAAGAGCTGAGAGAAAGCAACAGCTAAGGGAAAAAGTTAGCCCAATTTCCTTTGGGTGGTTTTATGTTATTTTGTCAATTTTATATTGGCTAACTTAGCTTATGGTTTATATGGTGTGCTATAGAACAAGAATATCCTAAATGATTGTAGCATGATAAAGAAAGTCATCCTACTTGATTTTACTTAGTGTTAAAAGTTAGTTATATGATAGTAGATTCTTGAAGTTGAGGCAGGAGCAAGATAAACTATAAGGATTAATGGATATAAATTGTCATTTATTTTAGTGTGTATATATATATATATGTACATGTATAATGTTGTAGTTTTATATATACGTCATAATACATGTGGATTTTGTTTGTAGATTAGCTTCTTGGACTAAATGCGTATATGTGCTAAGAAATGTGGTAAATGTCGGGAAACTATGGTCAGAATGGCACAATATTTGAATAGACTTGTGTTCAGCTTTTCATGCTAGTAATTCAGATATATGCCTTGAAACCTGACATTCATGCGCTTATGATGATCTGGTTTATTTAATACTCTTATAAGATATGTGCTAAATATTGAAGCATATTTTACAGTTTATGGATTTTGATTAGAAAGAATACAGATTATAGTCTCATCCTGTGCACACATACGTGCATACAGGCTAATTCTTATTTGGAATTTGGATGTCTAAAATGAAAATCCTTTTGATTTCTCTGGCAGAAACGACGTGAGGAACTGCAGAGGCTTGAAAAGGAAAGACAAGCGGAGATAAGAAGCTATAAGGGTCTTATGGTTGCTGAAAAGATGACATCAAACAAACAAATTGCAGCGACAAGCAAGTCTTTACAGGAACTTGAAGAGGATTTTATGTGAAATGCGTCAGTATTTCAATTCCAATTTAGATGCTGCTAGCTGCCAGATAATGGCTGCCCATCAAAGAAGGATGGTCTGTTATTATTTTATGATTGCAGGCTTGAAGTTATTTGCCTCATGAATAAGTCACCTCAGCCCCAGCAATTTACTTCAATCAGGTTTATAAGAAAAAGAGACAACATGTAATGGAAACTAAATTGGAGACGAATGAAGTCAAGGATGAGGGTGGGGGAGATGAACTTCTATTATAGTTGCAGTATATTCTGCTAAACATGATTCATATCTCCATTGCTGGTTATCATGTGACCTTTTTTCAATTTAACATTATTCTGATTGCAAATTTGCAAATGATCATGTGGTATTACATTGGTTTTGATTTTTTTTTTTTTGGCTTATGTTTATTGATGCCATCGAGGGATGCACAAGGTTTGGGAATGTGGAAGTTTCTGATTGCGGATCAAATGTTAACTGTATATGGTTGTGCTTAGTGTGTGAGATTGATTCTGTTGTGTTGTTGGTAATGGTGTTTCTTTTCTTCTTTCTTTCTTGTCGTGTTTCTTATCTCTTCTTCATATTTTCAGTGAGAAATTTCGGTTAATGAATCATGGAAACTAGTTGGGGGCCTTCCTCCTGTTTCAAGCTCTCTTAATAGGTAAGTGCATCATCTTTTTGTTTATATGTGCGGCCTCTTAGTGGGGGGAAAAAAACACCCTTTTTATTATCCGCGAGACAGAATCAGGTGGCCGCCATGGTTGGTCTATCGGATCTGGAATCTGTTAAGTCAGCTTGCTGTTCTTTGGCTGATGATAAGTTGCGCTTGTGAGAAATCCGAAATTCACAAAGTAAATTATGATGCCTGACCTTTGCACGCGAGTTCTGTACATCTACCACCGCCTTAAAGAACCCAGGCATCTCATAGGGATATTTTCGTAGTTTTCCACCGCTACATGCTAGGAAAGGATCTCATTGCTTGACTGGTGGGAGAACTTTGAAGGGTTAGTATTATATAGATTCGTACTCATTGTATGCTCTTTAACGATCTGATATTTTTTTTAATATATAAATAAAGTATATGAACTTAATTTTTTATTTGCAAATTATTTTGATAGAATAACCATGTTACACAAAATGAGAACGCGGAATGTTTGCCCAATATTAAATCGTTAATGTCAAATCATAATGTTTTTAGATGTTGATAATGAAGGAAAGTTGACAATGCAATGGGCCGTGGCGCGACTTGCGGTAGTTGGTAATGGACAGTGTGGTCTTACATGCGCCTCAGTCCCATTCATTTCTTTCTATTTATTTATATTTAAAAAATTCTATGGCTATAATTCTTTTCTTCGACCTAAAAAAAAGTACCATGGAGTATTTGCTTTTCCTTTTTCCGTATCATTATTTTTTATTAAAGCTTCACCAGCCATTATTCCTTTACCACTCACTCTCTTCTCCTGGACTTTTTGAAAATTTTCAATGAAATCCCATATGATTTTGAATTGTTTAATTGTATATGATATTTTTTTTTTTGAATTGGGACGAAAATAATTTTATTTTTGGTTCTTTAGTTAATGATTAAAAGAAAAAAATGGGGCATACTTGCTTGTTTTGTTATTTTTATTAAAAAAATTCATTATTATATTCTCTTCTTAAACATCTTAATCTATGCTCCTTATTGGTTAATATTTTCCAATTGCAGCTAAGATAATATGTTTTGTTTTCATTTGATTCTGAACTTAGTAAAGTCACTGATTCCTTGCTTAATCTCTGCCTCATTTGCTTTATCCTTTGCAATAACATCCCAAATGGTTAAGCAGTGAAGACTGAGGAGATATAACGATATATGAGGTGAAAGAATTAAAGTTCCAAAAAAGTGAGAGATATGGACACTTGAAAGTGCGAGTAACATTAGATCATTGTTCGTTCTAGGAAAGAGGCACGCTATGAGTTTTCCAGGTTTCTTTGGTAATAGAAGACAGATCAGAAAGCGATGCTGGAAAGTAAAGCTGTGGTCGAAGACTCGGATATGCCATTGAAGATGCAAGCTCAAGCGTTGGATTCTGCCTCTCGGGCGCTTGATCTCTACGAAGTCTTTGATTGCATTCCAATCGCTGCCTATATTAAAACGGTTATCGAATCAGTTCTTTTGCTTCTTTTTTTTTTTCCTTTTTTCTTTTCATTGGAAAAACTTTCTTGGATTAATTTTTGTTTAAGAACTATTCAGGATTTTGACAAGATGTATGGGCCTGGATGGCAATGCGTGGTGGGTACAAAGTTCGGTGGTTTCTTCACCCATTTCAAAGGAACTTTCATCTATTTTGCTTTGGAAACTCTCAACTTTCTCATCTTCAAGGGAATTAATTCTTCTACTTCTACTTCTTCATGATCATCTCATCTTCAAGTGGAAGTTCCTTTTCTATTTTTTATTTTTGTCTTCTTATTTCTTGATGAGCTGGTTTAATGGTGGAAATGGAAACGAATTTAAGACTGAAAGACAAAAAGACAAAGTCGTTGATCATAATACAGGAAGGTGGCATCTTTGGATTCTTCCATTGTTGAATGATGAATCGTTTAATACTTTGAAGTTGCATGTCCATTGATTAAATCTTTTTCTACTCGAAATTGGATGTCAAATATAAATATGTATCTGATTTTTTTTTATTTATGTAATTGATAAAAAGTTATCGTACCTCCCATGACCATCTGGCATTTCCTTACAATTGAAAATCTTCAAAGGCAATGCTCCTTCCTACTATTTTGGGAACTAAATTAACAAAATTATAAGGAAATTAAGATTTGATAAGAGCAACATTTTCCTCTTTTTGATAAATATATTGATATATTTTTCTATCTTCACTTTAATCTACTTAATTCGAAAGTTTTAAGTTAATTAATTATAATTACTAAGGCAAATATTCTATCGATATGGTTTTAAGTAACACCAGTATTTTTAAGTATATAGTTAAAAGTTTATTTTAGAAAAAAAATCTATAAGTTCAAAACTCGAAGAAAATAACGAGGTTGACACCACATCCGCATGTATAATAAATGATTAAGAATTTATTTAAGAAAGTTTAAAAAATATTAAGAGTTTCTTTTTTCCTTTTTGCCATGGAGGATACTTAAATTAGAGTTAAAAAATTCAACCATTAATTTGTAGCTTGAAATTCTATAATGCATCTTGTCATTTAGGATACCTTGTTGAAAATGTTTGAATACCAAAGTTTAGTATCTGTATAAAACTCATCAGCCAATTAAGTTAACCTCACAGCTTAAAATTCAAACTTAATACGATCATTTTCACCTTGACTCTCAAGACGGGACGCATTTAAACCGAGAGAAATAGTATTCTTTTGAGATAGTTCTTTTTTTTTAAATAAAAAAACGACATTAAAGTAAAAAAAAAAAAAGAAATACTCCATTAATGACAAAAGTATAATAATATATAAAAAAAACTTATAATTATGAAAATGCAATTAATTTCTTATTTATCTTGCACTTTTAACATTTGTATTAAGAGCGGGATAATTTTTTTAATTCGTATTGAATGAAAGACTTGATTTAAATTTTAATAATTTTAATTATTTTAAATTATTATTTATTTAATAAAAATATTTTTATTTAAATATAATTATAAAAATAATATTTTTAATATTTTTAAATATAAAATAAATTTATGAATTAAACCTGAATAAAGATGCAAAGAAAATTGAACCATTATATTTGTTGTTTCGTGGCTAGTAAATATATATCTCGAAAAGTAATTCGCGTATTTAATTTTAGATTTACTTTTTAATTATTAATTTTAATAAAGGAAAAAAAATAAGAAAGGTGAATAGAGTTACTAGTTAGGGTGGAAAAAAAATGGCTGTTGGGATTTGAAAAAAATGTCGTACCAAACGTTGACTGCCGCGATTCCACGTGGACAAATCCAGGCCATCAAATCCCAAACATGTTGATCTTTAAGCATAGGGTTTGAAACTCCATTAGTCCGCCCCTTTACGTTTGAATACCTCTCCAGACCGTTTCATTTTCTCTCTGGCTTCGCTTCGCTTCGCTTCTTTTTGCTCTGAATTTTCTCTTATCTTCTTCTTCTTCTTCTTCTTCTTCTGTAATCTTTTCAGTGCATTTGCAGGTCTCTATCTTTAATTTGTCTTCATATATTCTCTTGAATCTGCAAATGCGCGTCGTTTCAACTTCCTCTTTCGTCTGGTTCTCCTTTTCTCTGTTTTCGAAGCTCAGTTCGGTGAGTGCTTTCTTTTTCTTCTTCTTGGGTTTTCTTCATCTTATAAATTTGAAATTTCTTGGATCGATGTTAATGTCTAAGTTAGATATTGAATGATTTGCTTTAATAACTTTCGATTCTTTATCCAATTTCCGAGTTTTTGAAAATAATTTTAATCTTGATAGTCATCTAGGGTTTTAATTTGAGAGAATTATTATAAGTTTCAATTATTTGATTTTTTTTTTCAATTAAAGTATAACTCGAATTGTCTACAACAGTTTCAAATCTTTGACTTCTGACTTTTTTAATTACTAGTATAAAATTTATTTTTTATGTTTTTGATTTCTTTTTTCCTTTTATGTTAGTTTGTTCTGTTGTTTGGTGGGGAGGAACTTTCTAGTTAAGTTGATTTATAATGATTTTGAGAGCATATTGCGGAGAGAAGCGTTGTAGAGTTGGAATTGGGGTATGCAGCTTTATTCATCTGCAAAGAAACTATGGAAGGTGACGGAACAGTATCAACTCCTTCAGCTGGGCTCAGCATCAGCGATGGTGTTCAGAGAATGCGAGCTGTTCATGGGTATTTTCTTTTAAAAGCATAATGGTTGTTATTTTTAGTACCTCTTACTTGAAAATTTTAAATCCATTATTCGTGTTCTTGGCTGTTCTTGTCCTCCCACTATAATGTTTTCTTTTTTTCTCTTATGTTATCTTACAAATTAGAAGAAATTGATTGTTTTATATGCTGCTGAGTTTTGCTGACTCTGCTTCCTTTCTGTAGGAGGATTACTGGTCCTACAAGACGATCTACAAAAGGACAATGGACAGCTGAAGAGGTATTTATCTTTCCCAAGTTATGGTTGTTCTCTTGTGTTTTAAGACAATGCCTTCTTTTAACTTTATTGCTCTTGTCCTGTCATCTCCAGTAATTTCAGTCTTTTCCTTTAATACAATTATTATTGGTGTCCGTATATATGCGTATGTCTGCATCATTATATGTATGTATGTATGTATGTATGTATGTATGTATGTATATGCATATTCTTAAATGATTTTTTCCATCTGACAAGATAATTATATGGACTGCCAGGATGAGATTCTAAGCAAAGCTGTTCAACGTTTCAAAGGAAAAAATTGGAAAAAGATAGGTATAATTTCAAATTGAAGCGGCATAATAGCGTTGTGTGCATCATTTTGCATGATCTAATTCTAAAGCTGGTTCATCTGCAGCGGAGTGTTTCAAGGATCGGACTGATGTTCAGTGTTTACATAGGTGGCAAAAGGTCTTGAACCCGGAACTTGTTAAAGGGCCATGGTCAAAAGAGGTGATTATTTTTGCTACTTATTTCTTTCTCGCAGTTCCTTTATGTATTTGTTCTTGACAAAACAAACAATTTTTTCTTGATACTATGATGATATTGGGATTTGTTTTTGTTAAATTAAACAGGAGGATGAGCTGATAATTGAGTTGGTGAACAAGTATGGGCCAAAAAAGTGGTCAACCATTGCTCAGCACTTACCTGGACGTATTGGAAAGCAATGCAGGGAAAGGTGTGATTGGACGACTGTTAGTTTTGATTTTTAATTCCACTTACATTTAGAACTTCGGAAAAGGCCAAGGCCAAGGGGATTTTGAACCTTGGAATGTGACCTTTCTTAGTATAGGTAAAAACAACTGGGCAAAGCCTGGTTGCATTGGTTGACCGGCTTGATTTTAGCAGTTTGTGAGAGCTTTTCCTTCTAGGGTGTGTTATTGTAGACATCTTCTCTTGTATTTTATGAAAGTAATGCTTCCCTCTTTCCGCCAAAATATAAGGAAAAAAAAAATCTGTTCCTGTTTTACACTTGTGCTCATACAACTATGTGCTGATGCAGGTGGCACAATCATCTCAATCCTGCAATAAACAAAGAGGCGTGGACTCAGGAAGAAGAGCTAGCTCTGGTTCGTGCTCATCAGATTTTTGGAAACAGATGGGCAGAGCTCACAAAATTCTTGCCCGGAAGGTATGTCGACTATTGTTAATGGGCCATACTTTGTCTCACTCTTTTTACTTCCCCCTGCGACTGCAAGTCATCCTCTAATGTTTGTCAAAAATCATTGTTCTGTTAATTAGAAGCTAATATATTTTTTGCATTTGAACTTACCAATAACATGCTTTATTTCCATCTTTGCGTGGGTAACAGGACAGACAATGCCATAAAAAATCACTGGAACAGTTCAGTCAAAAAGAAATTGGATTCTTACACAGCATCAGGCCTTCTAGAACAAGTTCAACTTCCCCTAGTTACAAATCAAAGCCAGCGTATGCTTTCCTCTTCTTCGAGGATGCCGATAAATGTAGATGATAGTGGTGCCAATTGTAGAAGAGAGACGGAGGACGTATCAGAATGCAGCCAAGACTCAAATATGGTTGTGTGCTCTCAGTCTGCAAGTGACTTAGCTAATGCTGCTGTACATACACAAAAGCAATTCCACTTGACTGAAATGCCTGCTGTGGCAAAGGAGAAGAATTTCAGTCCAGCACCTTGTTCAGAAGAGTATTACCCATCTTTTGAAGACGCCAACTTCTCCATTCCAAAAATACCTTGTGAAGCAGGGTACTCCTCGAGTGGGGATTACCAGGTTGGGGAGCATCTGTTGATAACTGATGATGAATGTTGTAGGGTCCTATTCTCAGGGGCAGTAAATGGTGGATGCTTTGCCTCTGAAAATTTTACACAAGGATCTAATATGGGTGAATCGGGTGGCTGCACAAATACATCACTTTGTCAGGCTTCAGACATCCAACTATCTGAAACTGGAAGAACTCCAGCCTCACAATCTAATTGTCCTTCTAGGACTGAGATATTGCCAACCTCATGCTGTCAATCTTTTGCATCTCCTTCACTTCTTTCAGTTGAGGATGGTACACTTATGTATTGCCGAGAGCCCGCTCAATTAAATGATCAACCTTCTGGAACTCAAGAGCAAGAATTTTCTTTGAATACACATGATGGCTTCATCTGCACTAATGATGATCATACATATAATGCAGACCTGCAAGAGCAGTCATACCTTGCAAAGGAGTCTCCGAAGTTAGTTCCAGTGAATAGTTTTGGTGCAGAATCAAATGCCATGTTAACTTGCCCTACTGTGGATGAGAAGCCAAATTTGCCTGCAGAACAAGATGTTGGAGGTCTATTTTATGAGCCTCCTCGATTTCCAAGCTTGGATATTCCGTTTTTCAGCTGTGATCTTATACCGTCTGGCAGTGATATGCAGCAAGAATATAGTCCCCTTGGTATTCGCCAGCTGATGATGTCTTCTATGAACTGCATCACTCCGTTTAGGTTGTGGGATTCACCATCTCGGGATGGTAGTCCTGATGCTTTGCTGAAAAGTGCTGCCAAAACTTTTGCTGGTACACCATCCATATTGAAGAAGCGCCATCGTGACCTATTATCACCTTTATCAGAAAGAAGAAGGGAGAAAAAGCTGGAAACTGACATGACATCCAGTTTGACCAAAGATTTCTCTCGTTTGGATGTTATGTTTGATGAGAGTGGGACTGGCAACACACCCCAGGTGTCTTCATCTGAACACAGAACCAATTCTGGAGCCTCTGTTGAAGAAAAAGAAAACCTGTGTCAAGAAGTTGATGGGGAACATGACAATGGGGGAGATCACACTGAACCATTTGATGATGAAGCTCAGAATAAAGACTCTAATGGAAGTGATTCTCTAGGAAACATAAGAAAAGAGTCTTGCTGTATTAATACCAAGGACAAAACTTATGCTCATGCTTCTGACAAACCTGTGAGTTCTTGTTTTTCCTTACTGTTATTTTGATGTTAGTTTTCTAGCTCAAGGTGAAGCTGCCAGATTTCATCCATGCCAAACTTTTATTCAAGTCATATAGGATGTTGATAGTTCTATTTAAACCTTACACTGTTTTCTCTTCTGGTCTTGTGTTGGAAATGTTGGTCTTAATTATTCTTTCTTTATTTATCATACTAATCTTTTCCCTCTCTACTTCTAACAGGTCCAACAGCCTTCAGCAGTGCTTATTGACCATAATTTAAATGAATTGTTTTCTCCTGATCATGTTGGTCTTAAAGCAGACAGGCCGTTATTGTCTTCAAGCATACGAACTCCTAGAAATCAGCATCGTACAAGCTTTGGAACTGTATCAAATCAGGGTTTTGCTTCTGAATGCTTATTGGGAAATGCATGCTTAGTTGTTAGCTCTCCTACTCTGAAAGTGAAGAACAGTGAATGCCACTCAATTTCTGTTACTGCAGTACAATGTACCAATTCATCGGCAGCCCTAGAGAATTTGGTTGATAATGCTGGGATTGATGCTGCTATTGAAAATTATAATATGTGAGGATGCTGCTCTCTATTGTAATTATAATTGTTATAGTATATACTATATTGTCTTGCTATTCAGTGTATTTTATGTCAATAGCTGCTGTTCTTTTTATTTCTACTTCAAATGCTAGGATAAACTGATTGGTTCGTACCTGTTGCTTGCTTGACGTGGATATCCAGATTTGGTGAAACTCCATTCAAAAGAAGCATCGAATCCCCATCAGCATGGAAGTCTCCTTGGTTTATTAACTCTTTTGTTCCAGGCCCAAGGATTGACACAGAAATAACAATTGAGGTATAGCAGTTTCTGGTAGATTCTAGAATTTAAACTTTTTTTTATGCTTCCTAATGGTTGGAATTTCTTTACAGGACATAGGATATCTCGTGAGCCCTGTGGAAAGAAGCTATGATGCGATCGGGTTGATGAAACAATTAAGTGAGCATACTGCGGCTGCTTACGCTGATGCCTTGGAGGTTTTGGGGAATGATACTCCGGAGTCAATTGTAAAAGGAAGACGCTGCTCCAACAATCCTAACATGGACAAAGAGAATAACCAGTTAGAGAACCATTCTCATTTCGCTTCAAACATCTTGGTATTACTAAAACCATGCTTAATATATCCTCTTCCTTTGTTATTTAGGGCTATTTGTTGAAAATAATTTGTGATTTGTTTGCAGGCAGAGCGCCGTGTCCTTGATTTTGACGACTGTGGAACACCAGGAAAGGGAACTGAAAACGGGAAGTCGCCAGCATCCGTGAGTTTCTCAAGCCCCTCTTCCTATCTTTTGAAAAGTTGCAGATAATGGTTTCTTTCGATTAAAAACCTCCCATGCTTGTAGTTTATATCATATATATGTATCCCATCTTTCTTTTTTCTTTTAAAATTCTTCAAATTGTTGCCGGAAGAGAACGGATCTAATTAATTAATTGATAAAAGATTGTTCCAAGACGTAGGGATTCCCCAACTCTCTTCACTTTGACCATATGGAAACATTAACGAAATTATAGTTCATCCTTATTTTTTTTATTCCAAGTTATAACTTTCAGAAATGGTTTCAATTGTTTTTTTTTTAAGTTTTAGAAGATTTATCAGCATTCATTTACCAGCTGTGCTGCACCTATAAGCATGGTTGACAGCAATTATGAGAAATGTAAAACAAGAAACCAAAAAAAAAAAAAGGCAATAAGTAAAGGAGTGGATCTTTTATTTATCTGCAAACTACTTTATTTCAAATGTAGTAGACTTAGGCTATACCCCAGAAGGGTAATAATTGGTTTGAACAGTTTGAAAGTGTTTAAAATAATAGTTATAAATGGTCTTACATAGAGCCACTATCTATTTACTAAGTTTAGATTTGATAATTCATATATGCCGGCCATAAAGACTACTTGCTCTGAATTCAATCCAGTGAAAGGTAAACATTCCAATTTGTTCGATGATGTGGCTCCATTTCCCAGGTTTTCCTGCGAAAATGTAAAGAAAAGAAATGTAATTACGCGGATGAACCTTTGATTAGAGGTAGCTCTTGAAGCAAGGCAATGTGATTTAAAAAGAACAAAAGATAAAGCATTTCTCAAAGCTGAATGACTTTCAGCTTTCATTGTTGCAAATATATCATCAGAATTTAGCGAATGAAAAAACACATAAGAAATTTGCAATAAGATAAAAGGAGTTTTGAGATGACCTCTACCATCCGTATAGCCTTCAATTCCATTGTCCGTTCATTGTACATGTTTCTGTTCGTGATATGAAACAAACGAATTTAAGACCTCCATTTAGGAGTAATCCTTGGAAGGAAAGATATAGCTATTTCCTCAGATACATGGAATCTGAAAATCCAGTTAACAATAACCTGCAACTGGTTGCTTAAATTTGAAACTTACCCACAAGAGAAGATATTGCCGAACTGAACGAATGATACAAGCAACAGCCATGGGTGCATATGATAGCCACAATAGAGGCACTCTGAATTGGTGGGTTTGAAAACATGGGCCGAATAACTAGTTTCAGCTAGCTTTGCAGCCTGCTTGCTATATCATGTGTTGAGACCTATTGACAAAGGAATTTGTAGACAATCAGAATAAATTCTGCAACCTGTTGATCCACAGACATATTCGTGTCAAAGAAATATTCATACCTAACATTTATGCTTGAATCTGAATAGTAAAAGTAGATACTTCACTTTCTATGATGGCAGGAATTCAACCGCATGCGAAGGGGTTTTTCATTTGAGCGAATATGATACCCGAAAGAAACAGCCCTTGAAACAATATCAAAGCTTCATTTTTTTGTGGTTAGAAGCTGGTGATAGTAGTGTTTTGAGTACAACCCATGATAATGTACGTTTTTTTGCAGCA
>JBBYHO010000016.1:5519635-5531255 GCA_038382025.1 Adansonia gregorii | reverse complement strand
TCATTTTTTTGTGGTTAGAAGCTGGTGATAGTAGTGTTTTGAGTACAACCCATGATAATGTACGTTTTTTTGCAGCAACCAAAATCTTGAAATGATCATATTGAAATCAAGTTCATTTATGTCCTCGCTTTTATGAGGTAACATTCAATAAATTTAGAATCTGGCTATTAATATAAGCAACTCTTCCCCTAATCTTAAACTATAGCCTCTTTCATTAAAAAAAAAAACATTTTGGTGTTGGCAACCCATATAATAAGTATTGCATCCTACTTGTAGTGGCCAATGTGGGCGAGAAATATCAATAAAAATTGGCAAAATTAACAAATGCTCACTTCTCTTCAATAAACGCGAACTCCCAAATGGATGTTTATTCGGGCTGAGATCCTTCTAAGAAACTGTCGTCTTTTTCATACAATACAACGGCACTAAGAAGAACTGCAATGCTCAGAAATGCTAGATCACTTGCCTCCCAATCATCTTAATAAAACTAATCTAGAAAGACGGTTCTTTTATTGCAGAAATTTGGCGTCCACTTCACTTGTTTACCTAACAGTCACGGTCCATGACAGTTTCAACTTTTCAACCCGAAAGAGACAGGTTTCTACCTTTCATATAGAACTTGGTCACTCTTAAGAATTAACTTTGATTTCAATTCATCAACATAGATAAATAAAGACAGGTTAAGGTTCAGAAGAGCTTAATCAAAAACCCAGTTTGAACTTTAAAGTATTGAAACGATCCTTAATCAGGTTAGACTTTTTGAGTTCCCAATCAAGTAGCTGCTGGCTAGTATATGCCCCACGGGCCATGGCCAAAAGTACTCCAAGGCAGTGAATGAACTCAAAACTTTTGAACTTTTAAGACAACCAACAAAGAGTATCGGAGTTGCGATGCATTGGCTATTGAACAAGTTGTAAGAATTCGCTAATGAAGTATGTCAAAACCTTGTTTGAACTACTGAAAAATGATCCTTACGCAGGCAGTAATTTTGAGGTCCATATCCAATATTTGCTGACATGCCCGACGGGCCATGGCAAAGTACCGAAGGCAGTGAATGGACTTAAACTTTGAAGTTTTGAACACACAACAAAAAAGCATTGTGTCACAATCCATTGGCTAAAACAAGTAGTAAGAATTTGCTACAATTTTTATTTGAAAAAAAAAAAACCCCACAAAAATCCAGTGCCGGATAGAGTGGAATACCTAGGTGTCACGCAGTATTCTAATTTTTTAGAAATCGAACTGAAATTAATAAAAATCGAATTGAAACTAAACTGAACATTATAATTCAAATTGGTTTGCTCAGCCCTAGGAATATCAGGAGCTGGATGAACGTTTGAAACGGAGAATCGCCATCTGAGTCAATTCTGGTCGCCTTCTTGGGTTATAGATGCTCCATAATTACGATGATGAAGTGAAGAGGTGAAGCTAAAGCTGTCCCAAACAAGTCTTGGCTTTGACTTTATATGACAATTAGTAAACTGAACTGTCACATATCACTTTGGATATTTGGCAAATTCAATGCAGAATTTAGATTGTAATTAGTACTGAGCATTTTGTTCAGCAAGCAAAGCTAATGTCTCTGGTGGGTCTTTGTTTTCTTTGGATCCTCTGTGGGATATTTCCATTAAACAACAATCATTTCACCTCCAACAATTGCCACTTCACAATCAGATAAAAAAAATGAAAAAAAAAAAAAAAACTGAGATGATTCTTCTTTTAACATTTGACATTTGTGTTATTATTGTAACGTAACAAAAGTTTTCAGTGTTTAACTAACAATTGGTCTTCTTTGGAATCTCATTCTAAAAACCACCTTAATATGTGAGAATAAGCTTCGTCTTCTTGGATTCGTTGCACGTAAAACTTCACATCTGCTGCAAATTAGTCTGGTGTTATCGAGCATGCCGGAGCCATTTCCGACCAGGAAGGATCTGGTGAAATCGGGTATTTCTGATTGCCGGCTCTGGGATATTCTCTCAATGCCAACGGTCCACAAAATTATTGCTAAAGCAATAACACTAACCTGCAAAAAACAAAAATGGTCCATAATCCAAATATCAGCTTACTTTTACAAGAAAAAAAAACAATCCCTGGCTTCCATTTGTTTGGCTTATATATTTGGCTTTTGCATTTATACACATGCAATGCAAGAATCAACAGGTTGCTTTCAAGCTTTGTTCTTGATTAAAAACTTGGGTGGTCTGAAAATGATTTTTCTCCAAGAAGATGATTAATAAGTAGTTTTATTTTAACATAAATTATGTACAAAAATTTTTGGTTAAATGAACTCCACAGGGGACAGCATGAAAAGATAAAGATTACCTGTGGTACTAAAATCAAGAGAGCAATCAACTGACACATCTTCTCATGGAAGATAACAAAGCTCTTGAAATCTTCATGGCTCTCATCAATGTACTTAGAAATTAACTGTCACAGAGGGAAGATGATGAAATGATAGGAGATGAAAAAGAGAAATTACAACCAAAGCTAAAAGAATGTTTCCACTAAAACTGAGAGGAGCTATTTGTGAAATCAACTTTAACGAAGGATGACTTTAAGGGCACAACTAAGCTAAACCTCCCATGGCTTTAATAAATGAAAATTCAGCTGAAACCATGGAGTAATCAAAACAGCATATATCAATTGTTTCATCGACTGAAAATCAAAATTTTCAATCTAAGAAAATGTTATATACATTTCCAGAATCTGAAAATGTCAATTGAGAATAAGATAATTGATCGTTAATTTTTATATATATATATATATATATATGAAGCCATTTTCAAATAGATATATCCACTAATGCACTATGTAAGTTAATACGGGCGTTGAGTGAAATTACCGAACTCCAGTCATACTTGAAGAAAATTGTGACAATCACAACAACTTCCAGAAAAAGAAGGGAGCAAACGCTGAAAATGTACTAAAAGCTTGGTTGAGGAATAGTTCGGCAACTGAATAAAATGGAATTTAGTTTGAAAGTGAGGAAGAAAATTGTAACAATCACAACAACTATCTAATTTTCTTTCCTGATAATGAAGGAAAGTAATAAATGAAATCTGATCTCACTGCAAGGATACAATGCAAAGAATAGAGTTGCTGATACAATTAGAGACCATATAACTGAAGAGTGTGCTCAAGCAGACAGCAATTCCCACACCTAAACATGTATATATAAACCTGTTAAACAGAGGCAAACGTATTTACTTCAGAAGTTCGTTGAAAATTAAACAAAAAAAGAGAAGCTTTTCGAAACAAGATAGATAATTGCAAACCGATGTACAATCCCTGACCAACTCCTAGTATTTATTAAGAGCCATTATAAAACCCATGTGATGTTTCCACAGTAAACAGTTCACACATTGCCATCTTTCACTGTTTAAAGGGCTAACATGGGCAAGAAAGAAAAAAAAAAAAATCCTCAAACAGAGATAAACCTTTAAGGTAAGAATCAAAACTTGGTAGTACAAATTGATCAATGGAAATAACAAAACATGAGAGTAATATCATTTCAACATAGATCTAAAAGCATAAGGGTAGTCAAAAACCATTATTCAACTACGATATAAATAGATACATATATATATGTCTGTGTGTGTAAGTAATATAGTATTGGACTATTGATTAGGGAGAAAGAGTTTTACCATGGTTTGGGAAGAGAATGATAAGAAGAGTTTTACCATGGTTTGGGAAGAGAATGATAAGAAGGCAATTGAGCAGCACCGACATTCCACTTCTTTTGGAGCCAGAGGGAGTAGACAATAATCGCAATCCCAAGAAAATTCATAAGGAGGTTCACTACTTTCATCGAATAGTGCAAGCAACACCTGCCGCACCTTGTCATGTCTGGCAGGCTGGCAGTGGCAGCGGCAGCTCCTGATTTTCTCTGCCGTAGTTCGAGATGAGTAGTTAATTATTTATTGAAATCGCTATCGGTATGAACAGATGGACTTGCCTTCAAATCTGGGACACCACTGAAATAAGCATATATGATTAATCAGTGTGGTCGTGGTGACGGCCATGTGGTTAGGCGAGCTAGAGATGAAGAGCAAGGTGTTTGTTTCATGAGGGGGGGAAAAAAAAGGTCAGGGTAGACTTATCTTTTACCGGTTTTAGTGAAACAATCGATCTCTTTGGTTATTTGGCATCAAAACACGTGTGATTGAAAGGGAGGGATGCGAAGCGAATGGTGATTGACTCAAAAGACAAGAGAAATGAATGAGATGGACATGATGGAATGGACTGAAAACGGTGGCTAACACCTAATAGTACTATCACATTGAAAGTTGATTGTTTGGTAAGCATGATCATAATTCAGGGTCATAGCATCGAGAATTGAGGCAACCGTGGCGGCTATAGCTTCCATTCAAACGTTAAACGTAAAACAAAGTCAAAAAGTTTCCCTAGTCTTATGGCGTTGTCAAGGTAAAGAGGCAAACCAGCTTGAACTTTGAACTCCTTCGATAATATCCAAGAAATTTGGCATTCCTTTTAGCTGAGATGGCTTCAAAGAGATACCCTGCCAAACGGTTCTTTGACCCAAATTGGAATCTGGAAATGTTTTGTGTTAAAATCATTGCTCGTTCCAAACTTTGATATTTACTTTCTATGGAACTTCTGAGAATTGAAATCACGAAAACTGATATTCGTCATTGACGGTAGTTTACTTGGAACATCAATAACAATAATTTGTATAAAAGGGGCACAATCTGGGACTAAAAATATGTGATAACAATTATTAGGATTCAAACTCCAAAATTGCTTGACTCACTTTTTAAAGGGCCTGTTAAAGGGCTAAGCCCCGAGTTCAAGAATATTACACCCTTGACGCTCTTACAGTGCTCTTAAAAGGGAACTATTTATATCTTTACCTGGATAGTCCACAGAAGGTGAATAAATACATGATATCTGATGCTAACAACATTATACTAATTCCAAAAGAAGAAAAAAAGGAAAAAGGCATCAAAATGCGATACAAATAAAATAAACTCTCTGCCAAGTAGTAAAAGTGAAATAATCGAGTAGGCAATCTATTCAAGCTTTAGCCGATCCATACCATTTATCACTCCCTCAAGCTGTAATAAATAGTAAAAAAGGGTTACCAAAAGTAATATCCAACCCCACATGACTGGTCATTCCAGCATATAACCAGCATATAAGAAAGAAGAAAATATACCATACCTTACAATCTGCCGAAGGAAATAATCACCGTATCTTTCCACTGGCTTGGATTCAACAACATGAATCACATCCTACAGCAAAGCAATGCAACGCAAAGCCAGTTTCGCAATACTGAAGAATAGAGATATTCTTTCAAACTAACCTCCAAAGACCAAAGAATTAAAAGCCTAATATGATATATTGAAACCCATCTCTTGATACAACTTTCAATTTTACTACACATTAGCTAGCCTGAGATTAATCCAGACATTGTTTTCCAAGAGAGCATATCAGCAAAAACTTGCTAGTGCGTACTATCTATTTTTATCTACAACTAAGATGCTCTAAATAAGGCACAGTGATTTAAACCGCATTTTTTCTGCAGCAAATAGATACTTGTACGAGCTAAAAAGTAACCTACATCAGTGTAGAAGTCCACATCAGCATTAGAGATGATCTTTCTGTCAGAATCAACAGCATGAGTTTTGTGCTTGTACGTCAGCAAGAGAGTCCTATAAAACATGAGACAAGCTCAGTACATCGTGTAGAATAAATTATGCAACATTTTAAACCAAATACATAGGAAATAGAGGAAGAAAAAAGTAAATGTCCACCTGAGAGTGGGTTCATCCACTTCCATGTAATTTGCAAGCTTCCCAAGAGATATAGTCGAATACGCTTTAAGAAATGTCCGGACACCTGATAAAATCTGCTGCTGCTTTACTTCTTATAGGAACAGCTTCAACTGAAGTCAGTAGTTATTCTGCAAGATACAAAAAAAGGAAGTAGGTAAGACACATATAACGCAAACAAAAAGAAAGGCCAAAGTAAGAAGGGCCAAGCTTGAAAATCATGCCAAATTATGTTTTTACTTCCCTTCCTCAAAAATAAATAAGAATATGAACTTCGATCTACAATATCTCTGCCACCCTATAACCACATAAGTCTTGAATAGGACTGGAGCTCTATCCACGTAATGTACAATAATTGCTAGAACAGCTAGCAGATTGTGGAAATAACCATCTACTAACATATATCGAACAAACATTAAGCTCGACATCCACATTACTTATGAATCTAACAAGAAAAAATTGCAGACATTTTCTTTTCCTGCGAATCCTTGGGTGCACACCTTTCAGTTCAAAGGATTAATAAACAACATGTAGCCTGATAATTGATTGTTTAGAAGGCAACTATTAGCTGTAAAAGAAATCTGAACAAGCCTAGCTACAGCAAGTTCATGTGAAATAAAAACATATGCTGAATAACTAAAGGACTGTGGAGGTAAATACTAGATAATAAAAGGAACAAGCATAAATGATTTAATTAATGCACATCCACCAAAATCATTCTAAAACTGCCGAGAAAAAATAAAACAATTTACCTGGTTGTAATTTAGAAGGGGCCCCTCAAAGCTTGGAGCCAAAGGTGTAATGAACTTGGGACATGCATATTATAAGAGCTCATCATAGATGGCAAAAGCTTCATCATCATATCTTTGCATCCTAGCCATCTTTTCACCGATTTCTCCCGCAGCTGAGAGTTCACAGTCTCTTCAATAAGATGGACTTGGGGACAAAGGGAAGAGAAATCGCCAGCAAGGCATACGTCTGTTCATTCTTTTTTAGTATCTGTTCATACTGTGGAGAATTTAATTTAAAAAAAAAATTATTATCAAGTTCGGCTGAAAACGCAAGAATAAAGTGGAATAAAACTTTAGTGAATGCAGAAAAAAATAAATCGCGGTAAACATGGCAAAACAAAAACATACCTCCGCAACATAAGATTGGCAAAGCCATAATGATATATGGTTGTAACATGACTTCCATACAGCGGTGTAGACACCTTGTTGACTAATGTCAACAGGAAGCAAACACTTCCCAGCTTGGTAATCACCCAAAAGACAATGAACTCGCAGCAAACCTACCATACTGAAGTATCCCAACACCTTCAAGACATTGTTTCCACCACTGTTGTCATATCCATCAGTAGCAGTAAAAAGTTCAAGATCCTCCCTCTCCCGCTCCAATACCTGAATAATATTTGAATTCTCGACAAATGCTTGCAAATAGTTAAGCACCCAATACAAATTCCACGCCTGTAAAAGAAAAGTAACTTCAAATCTTCACGAAATAACAACAATAGTAGCAATAACTACTTTTCAGATTACACCTTGATTTAAACAACTATCTAATCACGGGGAATTGAATTACTTGATTATATAGACGGAGAAAAGCGATTTCTTGCTCAGTTTTGTTCTTCATTTTAGCCCTGTAACAGAAACTCTGGAATTGGTATACGAACTCATCCACCATGTCCCGCCACCACTGATTTGGTAACTGCATGTTAACTGCCCTATGCAACACCACCTGAACAAAAAAAACAAAACCCAACCAAATTAATCTGGGTCACAGAATCACAGATATTGATACCAAATTAAAGTAATTGCCTGAAAGAGGCTATAATAATTATCCCAAGAATCGATTCTCTGCTTACGAGTGGGGGAAAGGCGAGCACGGCGAAACCACATCTCACGGTAAAGGAGGCAAAATACTTGGTCGTTTTCGACGTAATGAGCAACAGCATCGACGTGGGGCCAAGGAGTGTCTTTAAAGAGACGGTCCGAGATGGGTGTGGAATGAGATCTCGTACATCTGGTGAATCTCGTACACATTTTTCTCGCGAAAATGACGCTAAAGGTGGACGATGAAGGACTTAACGGTGTCGGGAACGAAGCTCGGATCGTAGCCAAGATCTTGGTGGTGAGCATCTTCATAGGTGGCTGAAGCCTCTTCGTAATCGTAGTTGGTTGCCATCGTTGAAGCGGAGCTCTAATCTGATTAGAAGATTTTGAGGAGATAGGAGATGAGGACCTCAACGAAGAGACTTGGGGCGAGCATAGCCCGTCGACTGTGATCGACAGTAGTGAGAGAGATAACCGTGAGATTAGAGTTTAGAACCAAAGAAAGAATATGATCCAAGTTTGGGCTTTGAATTTTGTTAGGAACAATATTAGTCGAATCCAATAAGGCCGATACTTGTTGGGCTCAATTAATTGCCTATGGCCGTGCTACATTTGGGGCTTTAGCGCACAATCGAGTTTATTATTTATATATCAGATGCACCGGACTCAGAATTGCGAAATGTAATGAGCAGATCACTAAAATCAAGCGAGACTCACATCAGCAAGGAATAAACAAAGGCACAATCATCTGAACAACATTGAATGGTTCTGCCATTACTGAATTTTGAAGTTTTGATGACCTAGTCGGCTATACAAGAAAGTCTTAGTTAAAACGCTCTTTTCATGACTAGGGCTCAAAACACAAAATGATAACGAGCCACAGTGGTTAACTTTTTTCACAAGCTATGAAAGTCACCTAGTGCGACAGAAGGAAGCGACGGGCAGCAAAATCAACCGGACATCATGATTGTCAGTACGATTAAAACTCATCTGCTCATGAGTTATTGGTTGAGCGACTCTTAAGCTCAAGCTTTTACATACGCCAAAATTGAATCCATCTTCCTAATGACAGCCAAGTAGCAAGAATTTCCCAGGAAAAGTCTGCAACACTGGTGACCTGATACAGGATCAGACTCTCTGTCTGTTAGAACCTGTACGTGTTATATGAGGTGCTTCATGATAACTCTCAGGTTCATCTTCTTCGTCAGATGATAGAAGGGATGATCCCATCCATGCTTTGAAGCCTTCATTAACACGCCTTTCCACATCTGGGGTGACTTCCAAGGGGTTAGCCTCCAACATTTCCAAACCAAGAGTTCGACTACCAAATTCTCCTTCATCAAGAATTACGGCTGCTCTCCTTCTTAGGAAAATGGCAGTTCCTCCATATAGAGCCACCAGCCCCCACGAAGCAATCTCATAGCACCAAAACAAGGGCAAAGAGCAGCTGCTTCCTAATGTGAGGAGGCTTGAACCCAAGAACAAAGCAAGAAGACCGAAGATGATAGCAAAAACCACATTCAAAATAGACAAACAGCGAACTCCACCTGCAGATTGCAATAAAGTTATTATGGGAACTCAACATGCATTGTAATCAGTGAAATTAACATGTTCATATATGGAAAAGGCAAAATAATAGTGATACAACAGCAGGGGAATAGTAGCAGTCAGATGACTACCGACCGGTGACCACAAAGAAAGCCTAGCAAATGGATAAGTATATCTACTCAAGCTGCTAATTTTGTTCATAGCTTAATACAGCCAATTTCAATACTCTTATTTACACTAACTTTTGGAAGGATGAACAAAAGAAAGAAGATGCTGGTTATTTGCTTTGAAGTAACAGCTAGAACAAATTCAAATTCCATCTCCCCATTTCTATTTAGTCATACAACAGATTTCAACAAGTAGAACCATTTGCCTGATAAGTAACAACTTATACATCATTTTGCAATTAAGAAGTTTACTTTAAATCTTCATTATGCGAGCAGTGAGAAAACAATTTCTAAGAAATTATAACAAAATTTGCAGGGAACAAATTTCCAAAACAGATAAATCAAGTAAAAAAAAAATGAGAAATGGAGCATACCTTTTTTTGAAGCACAGTAATTATTCTCAACCACCTTTAAACATCCATGCCTAGTTGGAGCAGAATAAGCAACAGTAATTCCTGAATCATGACTAAAACCATTAGAGACGGAAACAACAGAAAGCAGAGTCCTATCAAGATAGACCAACAAGCAAGGATAATTACATAAACTAAAAGCAGAAATGACAAGAAATTGAACAAATATACAAGAAAATTCAAAAACCCAACATCAAAGCAATTCTCAAAAAATTTAGCACCAGATAAACCAGCATATAACATCAAGTAAAAGAAAAACAGTAGCCGTCAATAAAGGAAACGTAATCATCAAAATAACATGCATAAAGATCACAATTCCAGATCCAAGTTCCAACGCTCTCAGGCAGTTTTAACCTCACAATAACAAACAAGTTTAATATTACAAGACCAGACACAGGTTATCCAGGATTTATGCAAAGCAAACCATAGAAGCAATGACTAATTCAAGAAGCCAGCCAAATTAGCAGAGATTATGCAAATCAACCGTTTGCCACCTGGAACCTGCTTACACCAGTGAAAGATTGGATACCATTCAAGGATCAATTTGTTTCAAGAATACTAAACCAGACAACCAATAAGATCCTCCTCCAGTGTGGAGGTCAAATATAAAAACTAGATTACATTATATTCCCTTTCACAACGTGTTGACTAAAGGAAAGGCATCTCTAAATTTCTTAGCCGTGATACTCCTACATTCTCCGGTCAAAAATTTCTGATACTGAATAAATAAGCAAACAGATATAGCCTCTGTAATTTAAGATTCAAAGCCCATCTTCACCTGTCCAAAAACAATTCCCTTTTACAATGTGCAATTGTATATCCTCTATTCTTTTCTAAGTAATATCTCGAAAGAAATTTCTTTCTCGCTATATATTTTTCTTGAAGAAGGAAACAAAGTGTGAATAACAGAATTTATGCTGACCTGCCACGAGATACGCAACCGAAGCCAAAAAAATGATCATAGATGGAATAAACACAACCATCCAATAGTAATCCACAGTCTCTTGATCAGTCAAATAAAATGCTCCGGGCAACAGATCTGAATCGCCGACGCCTCCTCCTTTCACATTCAATGGCAAAGGCTGCAGTCTCCGGTCGTCGCAAAACGGTCGCTTCAAAACATCTCCCGGAAACACAATCTTTAAGCTTATAATTGTGCAAACAAAGATTGCAAGACAAATGATCCCTATGGAACCTATTAAGATCGGTCTTTGTAGCCTCGTCCAAGCTTTATCTTCCTCCCGTAGGCTCTCGTACTCATGCTTCGGCATAAACGCTTGCCGTAGCGCGTCGCCTATAATCGCCATGGAAGCTTTTCTTGGAAAACCCTACCTCAGTAGGAATTCAAAACTAGGGTAATCTGAGCTAGGGTTTTATAAATCTCCAGGTATTTCTTCAAAATGCAAGAAACGTAAAGTCTTAAGGGTTTTGAAACCCTAATTGCGTATTCTGAAATCAAGAAATACACCAAAATCCCGAAAGGATGCCAACCAGTCTACTGGTGTTACAGATCTAGGGTTTACATTTGGGTTCTTTAATCGGAGTTGGAGAAGGGTGTTGGCAGTGCGGCGTTGCTGTCAGTTATGGCACAGAAATTTTACGCCGTTTTTTCTGGGATTGCACGCGATTTCCTAGCGCGGTGGACCGGTAACGTTCCCAGCCGTACAACAGTAAAATTCGAGAATTGTCATTTATGCAATTAAATTATTTAGACCAAGCAAGAAAAAGAACCTAGTCAGGCCTTGATTATGACTTGTGACCTTACGCCATTGCCTTGCAAAAAATGGGTATGACTACTGTTTTCCAACCCAACCCTATCATTTTTCAATTTTAAAAAAGATATTCGGAGGGCATAAAAGGAATGCAAT
>JBBYHO010000016.1:5470389-5489325 GCA_038382025.1 Adansonia gregorii | reverse complement strand
ATATATATATATATGACGTGGGACATAGTCTTATGGCCCAGAATCTCGATGACTTGCCCCTCAAATCTAACGTGTAAAATCCCAGGTTTGGTTTTTATTGGAAAGGAAAACCCAACAGTACTAAGTTTTTGACGAGAAAGAAAGAAAGAACAGCAAATCTTGGGTATTGTTGTTGTTTTTTTTTTTTTTTTTGAGAGGCTTGAGCCAAGAATTATGCTGCTTGCAACTACAGATGTCCTTCATGCATGTCAATGAATAGATATCTGCTGCTGCTGATAACTTTGACATCTGCATACACAAATTTGCTCCGAAACCATATTATATTACTCTACCAGCTGTTCGATCACAATCAAATCGTTTCAAGGTTGCAGGCTTTCTTTGTATATATGTGCAACAGTGTAGCCATGTGACTGTCTATCATATTCTTCTCGCATGGTTAAATTTATCTATGTCCATTATAAGTTTCGTGGGTTTTTTTTAATTATTATTTTTATTTGAAAATCTCCGAAATCCCATTTATAGGGTAAACCTTTTTTTTTCTTTTCCAAATAATCAATTGTACTACATTTAATTTGGAAATTTTCTTGCTTTATGTTCTTAATTAATTGTTGGGGACTGGATTTGGGGTTAGGTCGAGATATTGATAAACTCAATTAGTGTTAAGTAAAATAAACCCCTCTCTAAAGCTGTTTAGTCGATAATTTTTATTTTTTTAATAAAAGTGAAAACAAATAATAAATCTCTATAGAGATTTATAGTACTATGTAGTATAATATAGCAATACGATCGTGGAAACATGCATGCATAAAAGAAGACAAACTATAAAGGCAGGAAGCTGTAAAACTCAGTTTCAAGCTTAAGAATCAAAAGCACGTTATCGAATTTGAATTGAGTTTTGAACATAAAAATATATTTAATATAAATATATATTTTAAAAAATTTATTTATATATTTAATAAATTATTTTTATATTTATATTTTAATATGTATTAAATATAAGTATCATATATAAATATTTTAAATATAATAAAGCACAGTATGTATAAACCTAACAAGACGAAAGTATATACAAGAGATCGGGTGGAAAAATGATCTATTATATTGAACCCAATTGCATATATATATATATATATAGGTATTTAAATCGTTTTTAGAGACTTATTTCAACTGGTTTTTGTTTCATATACTGAGAGAAACATACGTTTTGAGCACGAAAAAATGTTTTGGGTTTTTGTCCTAAACTTACAAGCTCTGGTCTTCCCCTTATATATGATCAGCAAAACTCTCTGACCGATGACGATCCATGATCCTGTAAAGTTGAAATAAATTAATCGATAGGCTTCCTCACGTCTTGTGCATTAACTAGCAACATTGAAGATTGTTTGGTTGTAGTTTCCACTTTCTTACCCAAAATCCTAGCTGAGATTGCCGAGTCATTATTAGCACCCAAAACACTTCAGAAAACTATCTAAACCATCAAATAAAATTCATCTCGGATCTCAGTCAAGATGAATTAAGTGATGTGTATATTTACATATGTTGCTGATTGATTGGCCAAAACATCTATTTGCTACCCTACACGATGGATTCACTACTTTTGAATTGTGTACGGTAGTTTCAAAGGTTAACTTTACCTTGGCTCGGTAACTGCAAGTCTGCAACCATGAACTGTTGGGAGACGTATCGGGAACAGGCAGCTTGGGAACTTTAGGCTGTCTAAAGAAACACTTCACCGGGAAATTCGTCTTTTTTCTTTTCAGTTGATTGTGAATGTGTTGGGTCTATCTATTGCCTATATGTGTGATGGCAGAACATTATAAGGACGGGCCCTATCGAGAAGAAGGATGATGGATCCCTCTGAGTCACTCATTTAGACCCCAACAAATGCTGAGGGTCTATATGGCAAATTTTTGCCAAAATTCAACACAATATCAATGGCTTCACTGATTTAGACCATTAAACAGGAAAAACCGACGACTCCTATATGAAAAAGGTACTGTACTGGATCCACCTTGGCCAATAACCGCACACTTCTTCTCTATTATTGTGTATTACGTATGCAACTACGAATGAGCCCTTATCAATTACTATTATACAATAAATTAAAAATTTATATTTAATACATTAACATTTATATATTATCAATAATTAATGTTATCGCATCTCATCATTAAATAAATAAAAAATTTAAAAAATTACTAAAAATAAAAATAATAGCTATACTTTTTTAATAAGTAACATGATATAATTTACTATCAGTATATAAAATTTTTAAAAGTATTTATTTATAATATATTAAATATAAATCTTTAAGTTAATTAAAGTTGCAAAAACCCATTTAGAGAACATTCACTGTATACTTTTTAAGATATAATTCTATTTAGGATAAATGCTTGATATGAATATATATTTTAAAAAAAAATGCAATTCAAACGAATAAATTGTCAAACAAAAGGAAAAAAAATGAAGAAAAAGCCAAACTCACAAGCATTGGCATGGACTTTTGATATGAGAGGAAGAAGCAGAGCATCATTGTTGCACATTTGGACGAACTTTCTCTCTAAAATGAATTCCATTTTCTCTTTTAATTTAGAAAAAAAAAAGAGCAACAACCGAATTTAATTTAATACTTACCCTATAAGTTGAGGATATCTCAACTTTATTAATTTTTTGCCTCACCCAATACATCATAATTAAGAAAAGTGTTGTTTATTTTTTCTTTTCCTCTTCACTTCCTTAAACCCTAACCCACCCAATAAGGGAAAATTTCTTCCATAATTTTGTTCTATTTTATAACTTCATTGGGGTTTCAAGCTGCACCCTCACCCTATGCTTACCATCAATTTAGAGAGACTGGTTTTAGGAGGCTAGGGTTAGTGTTAGGTATTCTTTTTAGAGTGAAAATGGGCTTGGTTTACATCCATCCTTGCAATAAATTTTGAAAGGAAAAGGAAGGGCTAGAGGGTATTACTATGTCACAGTGTCACTCCACTTAACTCTTGTTTTTTTTAATTTTTTTTTCTTCTTAGAGTCCAATTTTCCTTTTTCATGTCTATCTTCTATCAAAAACAGGCCATTTGGATTTATTTTAGATCCCTTAAACTTGAATAATATTAATTTAAAATAGTCTAAAAATTTATAATTAAACAAGATTAAATTTTAATAAATTAAATGATCAAGTTATAATTTTATTAAAATTTTATTCAAAAATATAAAATAAATAATATTTTAAAATAAATAAAAATATTGCAATTTTTAATTTAAGAATTAATTGACTATTTGAACCAACATTTTCATATTTAGGTATAATTGGGGGGTTTTTTTTATTTGGTATGAACTTTCTTTTTATTTAAAGGAGTATTATAGTGTAGTTGAAACATTACACCAATCCATTTACATAATTATAAAATATATAAAATTTTATAGTTGTGAAAATGTTCATAATTTGACAATCAACTCTTCATACTAAGATTTTCTCTCTCCTTTATATATATACATATATATATATATATGAGATTTGATCACAAAATCTATAAGAAACATTTTCCTTTTGTATTTGAATCTCATCTTAAATTTCCAAAGTTATAGATTTTAATCATAACAGCAATAGATTGTGAAATGCTCAATATATTAATCAAATAATTTAATTTTTTTTAGCATAGTAACTTATTTAATATTTTTATCACAAATTATTTTTCTCATTTATGCAATAATGATGATATTTTAAAGTGTTAATTAATTACATAAAACTAATAATAAATATAACAGTAATGAAATTCAAATTTAATAAATTCAATATATAATTATTTAACTTTAATTTTTTCATCAAATTTAAAGACAAATTTTCATCAAACTATAATATATATATATATATATATTAATTTTTAATTCTTTTTCAATTTGGATTTCCCTCTCAAAACATTTTTCACTAACAAAATTCACATCTTAAATTTTCTAAAATTTGATACTTTTAATATAATTTCCCCCAAAAACAAAGGGCACTTGGTCGGCGGCGGAGAGCAGACCAGATCACTCGCTTCCCCTAATTCCCCCTAATTCCCCCAAATTTCCCAAGTCCCTGATTCAGCCTATTTCCTTCTGTATTCTCATACTGATCTGTAATCGGTTCATAACCATCCCTTCCTGCCTTCAAGCTTCAACCCACGCGGCCACGCCACCCATGACCCAGTCCATACCTTTGCCCTCTGGTTTTTCTCATTCTCATTCCCAGTGCGGAACTCTCCTACCGATTCCTCCGTTGCTTCTACGTAGTGCCCACTACCCACCCATGTCTGTGGGTTTTCTGGTGAAGAAAATACCCCAATAGCCGTCCAAGAGGCCAATAAGACAGCGTTATGTTAAGGCATGAAGGCAAATTTGCATTTTGCAGTGAGGAAAGAAGAAAAAGAGGACACATGGATAGTGACTTGTGATTCTGAAAGAGGATTTAAGGACTAATTTCCAGAAATTTTAACATCAAAAAGGAAAATTTAAGGTTACTTACGTTAAAAAATTCATTGTTTGTTGAGTCTTGATTGAGGGTTGGCTGATTTGCCATTTTTTTTTTCTTTTTTGGGGACGATTGTTGTTTATACATGCGCTGGAAATTGGAATTTTTTTTTTCTGATTAAAAAAATTGCTTCTGATATGAGTTGAACAAGAAACGTTCCGTTATACCCCTTTTGCAGCCGCAACTGGCCGTTGTTTAAGTGAATATTTTCACACCGTTTTCTGGCCATTTATGGGTGGTGAACGGTGTGGCTACTGCGAAATAGCTGCCTGGTGATGCTGTTAGGCTGGGTTCAGTACGTTAAGTTTGGTCTTCTGTTAACATTTGGCATCTGGGTTTTGCTTTATTAGTTAATCTGTTCGCTTTTATGGATATTTGATGTATTGTTTTTGATAGGTTTCTGGTGATAGATATGGTGTTAACTGTTCACTGGCTTGTGATTCTGGAAGTGATGGAAACCTAGAAATGTTTTCAATTCATTTTTATGGATTGATGTGAATTATTTTACCATCTATCTCGAAGGTTTTGGAGATTAGTAGTTAAACTGGTTAATTCTTTTTGGCATGGGCGAGATTAACAAAATATTCTTCTCGTCTTCATTAGTTCTTATTAGCTTATAAAACCCTAACATGTTTATATTATCGGTATTATTTCGTGATTTACATTGTCTTATAAATGGGCGGGCTTTGTTGTATAATTGATTAGGATGTTAGTAAAACAGTAATGTAGTAACTGCAAACATCTTTATGTTTGATTCATAGGAACTAGGGTGTCCAATTTTGTTCCCTTTGAACGGTATTCACTTTCCGACTTCTAGAAGTTATTATATATGTAATAAATCACTTTTTTTCTTTCCCATTCTTTTCATCTGTTTTAGTATATTTATTTTACTGTGACTATGTTGTTTTCATTTGAATTGCCTAGGAATATGAATGAAGTGTGTGCTTAATTTTTTGTGATATACTTTATATTCGATAGCATCATGCATATTGATGACATAGCATAATGATATAGTTACGTATTGTCAGTCTATGCTCATGGGATATCTTTTTTTTCTTTTTTTTTGCATATCGGTTGGTTAATTAGTTATTCATACATGGAGAGTACTGCTGCAGTCAAGGAAACTCAGAGTTGCAGTTCTAATCTTGTTGCCAAGTCTGTGGAATCACCAGTAAAGATTGACTCAATATCTATAGATCTCATCAATGCTAATGATGACATTGATACTGGGAAGTGTGTGCATTTTTCCATTCGGTAAGCCACGATCCTTATTATTCAGTGCTCTTGTAAATTTGTTGAACTTCCTCAGCCTCTCGATATTACCATTGTTTTTGAGTTGGGTGTCTGGTCTGGTGTCTGTTTGAGTGTGGGGCTATATGCAGCAACTGTGTAAGTATTTGGGAGAGATGTCTTTCCTTAGTCAAATCATTTGATTCATGAGGCTACTGCATCTACTTGCTTACTTCCTTATTATAATCGAATGGCTTTTAAATTATTTATTAAAACGAGAATTCTTAAAATGAATTAACTTCTTTCTTTCTGTTGTTCATACTTCTTCACAAACTTCATCACTTGCTTGTCTGTGTGCGCATACGAGTTCTTGTCAACATTTTATAGATACTTTTTTTTTGAGAATAAATTCAGAATGTTTTGATCCTCTACTTATAGTATCAGTGGCTGTAGTTTTTTATATTCTTTATTAGCATAATGTTTGAGATGGAATGTGACTAACCTAGTGGCTGCTAGGACCATATCTCCAAGAAGTAGGTCGGGATTCTAAACTGCTAATTTATGTATGGCATCTAATGAAGGGATTGAAGTTGGATATTGACTTATTGAAGAAAACTTTTTGGTAGATTTTATATGCATCGATGGCTTATATGTATATGAAGTTCTTTGGGCAATACTTCCGGACTTGCTATCTGTAGTACATTAATATTCATGTTGGAAGTCTCCCTCATAAATTCCTTTTGTTTTAAATGCAGTGGATATGCATCTGAGATGCGCGATAAAAACTGGAGGAAATGTTGGCCATTTGCATTAGATGGTGACCAGAGTATATCTGAAGAACAAAACTGTAAGCTTCCTCCTTTACCCGTTCCGAAGTTCAGATGGTGGTGTTGCCAAAACTGTCTGCATGAAATTGGGGCTGAAGGCAGTGTAAATGAAGAAAGACCTGTTGCTAATAATAGTAGCAAATTGAAATCCTTTGGCTCTTGTCCCCATGTGTCATCCAACGGTGATGATGTGATGTGCTTACCAGATTTGCAGCATGCTGGAAAGATTAATGTTGAATCAAGAAAACCTGATGCTAATGCTTGTGTGAATGTTAATGGCAATGACTTTCATCCTTTATTTACTGATAAAAGTGACAAAGCAGCTGAAATTGCAAATATACCAATCATAGGTATATTTCTATCCTTGCTCAATCTGTTCCCATGTGGTTACTGCTACGTTTCAACTTTAACTATTTTTGGTATTTTTCCAGGGCAAACAGATTTCTTAGAAAATAACATTAGTAAGGAAATCCATAGTTCCAATTATGCTGGAATAGAAGTTATTTCCAGCCTTATGCAGAAAACACTTTATATAGATAATAAAGGTATGTCTCCTATGAAAAAATGACTAGTTAAAAAAGCTTATTTGTTTTCCTGCTTTTCAACTGAAAGTAGAGCTGCAGTTGATGCAATAACCATGCTTCTGATTTCTGCAACAGTGGCTTCTTTGAAAGTTGATAAGCCCGGTATTAAAGATAATGAAATTGCTGGTGAAAAGCTTCCTGAATCAAACCCAAAGTGCACGTTTAAGGATGCCACTGAAACATGTAAAACAGGAAAACATGCTTCTACGTCTGATCAGCAGATGGAGTTAGTTAAAGCTTGTAGTTCCTTTGGGGTAACCAGTATGCTTAATGGGGTTCCAGATGCTATCAAGACTTATACAGCGGAACATCCTTCATTGGAATTAGATGATTGTGACAATGCATCATCGGAAAGTGCTGAGATATTGCATGGAAGTGCATCTGGAAGCTTGCATAGAAAAAAAACCCGTAAGGTGCGTCTGTTGACGGAATTGTTGGGTAAAAATGGAGATGAAAAAACCGATCTCACAAGTACAGAGGATTCTCCTTCCACTGCCATTCCAGATGCATCTATAGGCATAGATTCAATATCTGCTCCCAAAGATGAAGTTAGCTTCCAAGGAAATGTTACAAGCAGTTTGACTCTTAGTAGGAAAAGAACGTTGCCACAAGATGAGGAATGGAGACTTGGGGAAATGAGCTCTCCAAATAAAGGGAATAAAAATCTTAGGACCTTCAACAGAGGTGCAGAAACTGCTGATGAAATTGCAAGTTCTGATTCAGAAGGTACAGTGAATGGAAGTGGCTCACAAACTGGTGCAGAGAGCCATTTAATTAACCTTAAGGTTGATAAAAGTCCTACTATAGGAAAGCAGAAAAATAAAAAGACCCAAAATTCTGATGAATGTTTGTCCTTGAGTCTGTCTCGAGAAAAAATGCAGAAGGAAAAACTGAAAAAGCCTGGAGATACCATTAAGAGCAATGCCACTGATATTGTTCTGTACAAATCAAATGATGTATATGTAGGCTGTGGGTTGGATCCCTTTTCTGAATCTGCTCAAAAGGCAAAGAAAAAATCTAATTCATTGAAGAAAAAGGGTAAGATGCGTCAAGATCATGATGGGCATGCTTCTTCAATTCCTTGGAACAATGGCATGTTTGAAGGTGGTCTGACTTCAAGGAAAGATGTAGAAATACTACAAAGTGGGTCTGTTTCTCTTCCACTTAAATTATCCCAGGATGCATCAGCTGAAAAAGGACTGCAATTTTCGATTAATAATTTATTGCCTGCTAAAAGATATGATGGAAAATATATTACTCCAATCAGAGATGGTCTACCATCTCTATTGCCTTGGCAAGGGCGTGTTCTCAGTGAATATGAGATTGGGAGGAAAGATCTAAACATGAACTATGTTGGAGACTCTAGTTATCCATCTAAATCTGAACTAGATGCATATCTTTTGAAGGGAATGCATGTTGATCTCAACAATAACCGAACTACATACAGATTACCGTTCCTCAATGAGAAGCAAAAGCACAGCTCTTGTACTGAAGTTGGGAGTTGTTCTCTGATTCAGCAAATGGTATGAGCTTTTGTTACTCCAGTTACCGAATTAGCATATAAAAAAAATGCCAAAGTTATTTGTGGTAGGACAGTTCTGTGATATTTTCCCCAAATTTTGGTTTTTATCCTGAGCAACTAAGATAGTTTTGCATTCAGTTTTACCATACATGAATCATTCAAGTGACAAACATTCAGCATAAAATTTTTGGAACTTTCATATTAAGTTATTCAGGCTTTTTCCATGACCTGTTGTAGAACTTTAACTTCTAAAAATTGAATCGGAAGATAAGCTATTAGGTCAAACACGGTTAAGATACTGTTGCCTGGATTATGGGATTCAGTGGGAGGACATATAAGAATTAGTTAAAAAGTATATACATTTTTATTTTTTTTCGATAAAACAGGTTGACATGATTGAGAACTGCTATACTTCCGTACTTGTATTCATGGAAAAGTGATGCTATTGTCTTTTCTTATTCTGACCTTGAGTTTCGTCAGAATAAGTATTTGCAAGGATTAGGTATGAAATCTTCGCTATTTTGGCTAGACTATGAGACTGCTGTTTTTATCCTTAGTCCATGCACCAAAATGTAAATCTCTCTTGGAAGTTTTTTACACTGATGACTATTGTGGTTTGGATATAATCTCGTGCCATCTTATATCTGCAAACTTAGATGCTAGCATTCTCATTCATAACATATTTATGTAGCATTGAATAACACAAGCAATCATGTGAATTCCACAGTTCTGAGTGGGTTAAACGTATTCCTGAAAATGTAGCTAACCGTTACGGCAGATGTTGCCCTATGTTTCCCATGTAGTTAGGAATAATTCAGCTAATTACTGCATCTTTTTCCCATGCTTTAGTTTCTATGAAATTGAGAGGAGTTCTTCCCCCTCTTATCTGTTTCTTTTACAGGATTTCAGTGGTACAAGCAACAATGGAAAATCTGTGGAGCTTCAGGACTATTCAGCAGTTGCTAGGAAGCATTATGATCAACAAGCTGAAATGGTGTCTGAGCAAGGAGCTTTGAATGACGTACCCATGGAAATTGTTGAACTCATGGCAAAGAATCAGTATGAGAGGTGTCTTCCAGATAGTGAAATTGATAAACAGCTATCAGAAGCAACCACTAACACCAGAAATCATCAGGTCAGGATGGATCTTAATAAAGTATATGGAAATGAAGAGATGAGCCTGTTTCATGAGAACACTCAAAAACCAAAACCTCGAGCTAAAAACGGAAGAATAGGCAAAATTGTAAAAGGTGATAATGTGGGATCCAGGCAAAAGTCAGTTGATTTTTTCTCTCATATGGACCGAAATCAGTACAATATGAGCCACCTGGAACAAAGTTATTCGCCTGCTGGCTTTAGGCCTTTTCCTCTATGTAGAGAAAAGCCATTGAATGGAGTTCAATTTTCTACCACCAATTCCAGCAGGCAAAACAGTGCTCAAAATTGCCAGTGGATTGGGAACATGCAGAGGTCCTCTCATGCTAGTTTGCAGGCATTGGGAGTTTGTAACTCATGTCAGAGTGCTCCACAGCCGAATAAAGAAGCATCTCATCTCTGGCCATCCACAATATCAAATAACTTGCCCTATCTATGCGGCATCCCTCAGAAGTGTACATATCAGGTGGCCAACATGGAGGTGCTTTCACATTGCCCTGGCAATTTGCCTAAGGGAAATGTGAGTGGAAATGATGGTCGGAACTTCTTAAATGAGGCTTCGATTTTTGGAAAGCATGGTAGGAAGTTTGATTCTGAAGTACTTAGAAGGACACATGCAGATTACCCATTTGCTTGCAAACATAATGGGATGGGGTCGTTAGATCTGTATTCTAATGAAACCATACCAGCCATGCATTTACTCAGCCTTATGGATGCAGGGTTACAGTCCGGAGCACCTGTTGATGTGGATGGAAACCAAAGATTCACTAAAAAAACTTCCTTTTTTCATGGCCATCACTCTAAAGAGTTTTCGTGTCTACCATCTCGGGGATATAGGACCAATTCGATGAAACATCCTACCTATGATTGTTATGGTAAAGGCCACCTACCTGAGAGCTTCTGTGAATGTATGTCAGCCGCTCCAGCAGTCGGTCCTACTTCATTTCAGCATGATAAAAGTTTCAAGAAGGCAACTGATTTTACAGGTCAATTTTCAGTGAAGTCTAAGGAGAAAGAGAAGAAAAAGTGCTCAGACTCTCAGAGGCAGAGTAAAAATTGCAGGTCACAAAAGACCGTATCTTCAAGCAGTGGCTTAAATACATGTGGATCTATTCCTGTTCATAGTATGCCAAAACTGGTGCTTGGCGCATCAGATTTTATGATGTTTCCCATACAGCTTCATGCATTAGAGAGCGCAACAAAAAAGAAGCAGGAGGCTCGTACCATGAGTGGCACTCTTTTCCATCCAAAATGCGGTTCTGATAATCAAATCTGCTGCATTAACAGAAACCCTGCTGATTTTACTGTGCCTGAAGCAGGAAATATGTACATGATTAGAGGTGAGGACCTGAAATTTGGAAGGGGAACTCCCTCATCTGGCATGGTAAAAGTGGTCGGGCAAAAGCGTCAGAAGAAGGTTACTGTCAGAAAAGTGCAGTCACGAAATCGAACTTCATGAGACAGTTACCATTTCACGTGCTGGTAGCATCTCAGAACCGCATTCATCTTCATTTTGGGTTCAAATGAATCTCTTCCGAAAATACCTGGGTTTATTACAATCCCATTACTTGAATTCTTCAATCAGCATTTGACTTGTCTAATTTTCAGCAAGCAAAATCTGAAGCACCTTCATTGATGCTGACAAGAAAAGCTTAGCTTAAAAGCTTCATGAAGTGTTAGACATCAAACTAGTAATATTTCTCCACACATTGATTTTTTTTTTTGCTTGACCCAATATTCTTCTACTTGCATTGGCATTTCCTATTGAGAACATGAATATATATATATATATATCTATATATTTGGTATATATGTGGCAGGTGCATGGAAAGATCTGTAAATATTTGCATGTGCCTTCACCTCTGGCCAACAACCCTTACATTACGTAGCAGCATAATTTATTGGATGTTGTGATGCCAGCGTTGTCCTGGGAAAGGGTTTGTAAAACCTAAATACTGCCCTTTATTAGGACTCACAAGGGCTTGTTTGTCACTTGAATAAGTTGGCTTATACTCCATTCTTGAGCAGCTATATGTTTTGAAGCTTTGAGTCTGATGCATGGTTAACATGTTTATTAGTAACGTGCCCAGTGTCGGCAGTACTGAATTAGGGTGGTACTTACAGATGCGAGCTGGTTTTGGAAAAAATGGTGATGGTATTAGTATTGTGTTGACTTTTGTATCGATTTGTTTGGTCGTATCAATTCGTGATTGTACCGCTCTGTATTTGTCAGTGCAAAATTTTGATTTTTTTTTTAAAATTTTAATTTTAATTTTTTTCACATGTTTGATTATTTTAGTCTCTTTCTGCCTTTTCTCATGATTTTAATTTTTTTTATAATTTTATTAAAAATAATTAAGCTTGATTGCAATAATTTATTTAATATTTTTATACCTATTAATGTATAAAAAAAATTTAGATATTAAATATTCATTGTTTTGAAAATTTATATTTGTATATAATCATATTGTATGCATATATTATATTTTATTAAAAACTTAAAATGTGTTAAATATATATATGCATAATTTTTTAAAAATCAGTAAAACAGATTTGATATTGGTATGCATAGGAATTAAAACGAAAAAATTAGGATCAGAGTAAGGTATTGACTATGTTGATTTGAAGAGCTCCAGAGGGATATCAGTACTGTTAGTAATTATAATCAGTTGTAATGATATAGTACGAAGTATTCTTTTGGTGTCACGATACTGAATGAATCATTGGAGCTTTGTTTTGGTTGGTCAAAGTGGTTGGCATCCAAGCCTATTAACTATAAAATTGGTTTTTTTGGTATGAATCTTTTGATGTGCGACTAGTGGTTACATGGATCAACCAATCCTACCCTTCGCTATTACTTTGCTTCTGCTTCGCAATTTGCATTATACGATTCAGGGGACAAAGGTAAGGCGTATCGATTTGAAAGATTTGTACCAGCAGCATTATCATAATGTAGATCAGGGGGGCCTCTTTCATGTAATATTCCCACTTGGTTAATACCTAATACTAATCATTACTCATTAGCCATGCAGCGTCTTAGAGCTACAGCTAACTGCCTGGACCCTGCCCTCGCTCCATCTGGTTCGAACTTCGAAGAGGCATGCAGTGCAGTGCATGGTTGGTCATATGAGATAATTATTATCTGGAAAAAGATGAGCTATTTGCCTTAGATGGCCCGTGCCCCTGCATATTTTTATTTTTAAATATATGCTCAGAAGAAGATAGACATTGCTGTCCACGCAAAGAGTATTTTGGCAAACCAGGTCCCGTTTGCAACTTATACTTAAGCTGCTAAATTAAAGTCTAAATTAAAGTTTGTAGATATTTAATATGAAGTAATCCACGTTTCTAAATAGGATTACATTGTTAAAAATTACTATGGAATACGACATGGATTACGGATGTTATTCCACTTTTTAGGCTACTGCCTTGCTGTTTCTTTACTTATTTGAGATCCCGCAAGCTGAGGAGCCTGCTTATCCTTAATGACTGTCGATCTCTTGATTTCTGCAAAAGGTCGTATCGTGTCCCCAATTTCCCAAGACAGAAGAAGTCATGAATGAAATCAAGAACCAATATTACCCTTTGGCTTTTTTATAAGTTCATTATTAATAAATGATCATCTTCTAGGTGAGTTATTAACTTGAAGAGTATTTTTGCCCAACAAATCGCAGACAGAATTTGGTAATGAGCTTTCAAAGTACAGCAGTTGAATCCCGCGAAATCACCCGCCCCATATGATGGATAATCAGAACCATCTGTTCCAATCTTGGGTTAAATCCAGCATCCGTACTCTGAACCATCTTCAAACGCAAATGCTGGGCCCCTTCCCTCCTTCCCCTAGCTCTGCATTCCCTTTGCAACCTCCTCCAGTGGCGCCGGCGCAATATCCACCTCCTTTTCTACCCAGCGCCACCTCCGTATCCACCTCCGTGGATAAATGGAAATCACGCTTATTGCATATTCCTCCTCCACGCCAACCTCCCCATAACAGACACCATCACGGGCATTGCAAGCGCATGGGCACACTCACCTCCGATGCTCCTTTTGCTAACCTCTACATGAGGCCAAAACCCTCCCCACTGCCGCTCCGCCGCCGCCAACCACCGCAGCTACGTGATGGTTGCCTTCCCCCAAACATAACGGTAATAGAATTTGGTTGCAGGATTTACCCGTACGTTGTTTTGAAAATTTGAAACGATCCCGCACATAAATTCAGGCGGCTAAATCGGGTCGGATGGAGGGTTAGGTACGAAAGAGAGTTCCAGAAGCTGAAGGGCAGAGTGCTTTTCGGCTTGTGAACCCGTACTGAGTTGAAGTTCAGAAATGTAGAAGAGTTCTTGGAGATTGGCGAAGGAAAGCAGCGGCAAAGACGCTGGCGGCGTTTGAAAATGAGTAGTAGATTCAGGTGGGTTTTTATAGAGAGAGGAACTTGGGATGGGGAATTTCCATCGAGTGAAGCTAAGGGAAGCAAATGAAGAAGACGACGAAGCATGTAAAACATACCAGTAAAAACGACCTTACAGAGGGAATTCTACAAAATTTAGAAGAATTTCGAAGGCAGGGAACCCTCCTAATCTTAATTCAAATCATAAAGCATCTGCAATCTAAAATAAGGGAACGTGATGGTACACAAATTTAACGAGTAGAGATTCACTTTATCTCCACTTCTCTTGTAGTTCTTTGCTCTCAGACAATCTCCACGTTATGAAAATGGCTACCACGAGCGCCACGATCGTAATGAGAAGCAAGGCATAACTAAAATCTTCTGTTAGTGAATCATATGTCCTCGAGGGTGCGAGCCGAGTGAAAAAGAGGTCCACGCCATGTGCAAAGACAAGGGTTGTTGATTCCAGCTTGGCTGGCACAGTTATTATACCTCGAAGACCTTCCACTCTAAGCGCATGTGTAACATAGGACTGGAAACAAGTCATGAACAATCATCACTTAAGCTACTTAGAGAAAGAGAGACGATGGATTAAATTCATAAAATGCTCATGGTTGGCCAGTTTCGGCATATGCATATGTTGTTAAGAGCCTGCTTGCATGCATAGTAATGGGGCATCTCGAAACAGCATTTCTCAACAAGGTAATTTATATGAATTAAATGAAAGAAAGGATCAGCTGGCCTAGGCGACAGAACATAAGGAAACTAACCTGAGGAATGACTGGCAATGAATCTGTTAGTGGGATAATGCCTTCTTCTTTTTCAGCTTGTGTGGGGTTAACTGATCGACGAGGATCAAGGAAACGCTTGTCGAGCGCCAAAACCTGTAAAAAAGGGTTAAAATCATAATGCAGGCAGAAGACCCCTACAATGCTAATATTTGTAGAAACGAGAATAACATTTAACTCCTTAAAATGAAAACACAAACAACTCATAATGTGGCAGTGAAGGCAATTCCAGGATTTAGCTTTCTGTGAAAATTTAGTTTACCTGATCGCCAATTGTACCAATGAGAAGCTGCTTTGAAGTTATACCCTTCGCTGTTGACGTCACAGCAATAGCTTTCAAAGAATGGGTGAAATAGTATGACTGTGATTTTGTTATGACCTCTGGTCGAGAATATGAAGAAATCGGTGAAGAGAGGTTGTGCTTTCCAAGAACAAGCTTCCAAACATCTTTGTTGTCCTGTGGATGGTATTTTAGTGGGAAAAGATAAATTTAACTGAACTGATGATACAGGCAATTCAAAATAAAAAATTCAAGTTCCTCCACTTACAGCCCGAGACTGGTCATAAATTTCAATGACTGACATCTCACATCTGTGCGCTCTAAGATTGAAGTAGTGGTAGACAACCCAGTTCTCACTAAAAACCTACAAGAAAAATAAGGCATTATCAATTGCATCCCTTTCGTAACTACTTCTGACAACAATATAAGAACAAATAACTTACAGCATGAACAGGGCCCTGTGAACCATGATGAGTCACCCGGTGCAATATACGACCCGTTACAGTGTCAATAAGATATGCAACCAACCATGATTCTTCCGGTGTAACAGATCCAATTTCACCACTGCCTTTGGGTGCAACAGTTGCCACAAAAAGTAAATTTCTTGATATATATTTATACATGACATCCTGGTCTGCTATAACCTTTGCTTGAGTATGTACCACCTGGAAAACTCAAATCAAAAAGCATTCAGTATGGTTTATACATGCAGCATTCACAACAAGGAAAAAACACAGAAGAACATGCACAATTGGGAATTAACCACATTTAACTATCTTCCAAAACAGGTAATCAATCGCATTAAAGCACAACAAAATCACATACTACTGGTTTTAAGAAGTCAATGAGAAAATAAGAATGAAGCAGCAACTCTCAAGTCTTCAGTTGAGAAGTGCACAACCAAAAGCTCAACTCATGAGAGCAGTCATCTCATGCAATAATGCTATAAAGTGCAACCGAGTCCAGAAAACTCCTAAGATCACCATGCTGTTTGACAAATAAGCAGAAGTCATTGAGGAAAATCACAGGGGAGGGAGCAAATGCTTTACCTCATTCAATTTTCTAGTAACAGTTGCAATGATCTTTTCAGATTCCATGGGGAACACAACTGACCACAACTCCCTTGCGTCAAAGCAGAATTCATCAGCCACTTCACTAGTGCACTTGCTCTTCAAAGCATGCCCCTTTATGATGCCCTCATCATCCTCAACAGAATACCAGTATATGTTTGAAAATTCACGTTTGAAAATACTAATAGCCTCAGGAGTTTTGGGGTATAAATGTGCATGCTTATTAGCATCGATTAGCAGATGGAGTCGCTGTTCTGTTGAATCTGTATATGGAAGTGGAATAACTTGTGCAACAGAATGAACAAGATTTAAAGAACTAAGTTCCTGTCCTGTATAAGTGTCAACAAACGAAAGTACACCTGGTGCATCTGAGCTTGGACCACACCTGCTAACTACAAGCACAGATGGATTTTCATCCATAGCATGATGATGAGGAACCTGCCACTGGTACAAGTTTAATCCTATTGGAGGTTGACACACCTCTGATTTGCGTAGAGACCGCAGTAAGTGAGACCAGACGATATGTCCATCTCCAGTATGTAAAGCAAAAAGTTTCCCTGCCCTTGTTAGTACTATGAGCAGCTTCCGGAAGCCGTTGTGGTCTCGAGTCATTTTGCTCTTCTCAGAACTTTTTAATCTCATACTTTGTATGGCTGCCATATCCTCAGGGCTTGCAAGCATTAGTGTCCCCTTCAGCTTCAGCATATGTCCCTTAAGAAAAAGGAGCATCTTGTCAAGACTATGTTGTCAAAGTGCATATTCAAGTCCATTTTCAAATAGCGGATACAGTTATGGATTCGTATATCCGTATTATATTCGTATATTTTGTCATATCATAATCGTTTTTAAGAGATTTTATATTTATATCAATTTTGATACGTTAATAATTCGTATTATATAGATGTTGAGAATGTATTCATGTCATGTTGTGTTTTTTGGACTTTATATGTATCATATTCGTGTAATTAAGATGTCTAGCTTTGACCGTGGGAAGTTCATGTTTATAAAACTAGACATTATATTCAAAGAGTGAAAAACCAAATGCTGACGTGAATCAACAAGACAGAAGTATGCTTAGACATATATATCCACAATCATTATTATTTCAGAACCACATGAAAGACTTCATACATATGATAATTCAACACGTATCCCAAAAAAATCAATAATTGATTATCTGTTAACCTCTTAAAAGCGAGGAAAATAGTTGCATACATGCAGTCTATAGTCGCCTTCAGTTAAAATGCAAGAAAACAAACATGTTCTTCAATGAAAACATCATAACAGTCTAGAAAACTTAAAAGATTCATAGCCATACCTTAAGCCATTCGAATAGGTTGTGCTCTACTTTTGCGACCGATACACCATCCCTTTCCACTGGGAGTTCTGAAGTTGTTATATCAATAATTGATGCCAGACCATCTTCCCTGCTCCAGACAATCTCACCTTGTTGTAATAACAATAATGAATGATCTTCCATCACAATCAATGCCCGAAATCCATAAGACCTATCAGTTCTGATATAATTATTTATGAAAACTTTGTGGACAAGCCCTCGTTGCTGGTCCATTTTAACGCTTTCTTTAAGCAAATTACTGTCCCAATCATGTGCAAGCTTCACTGATAGATGAATCTCACTGTCTGCATGCTGAATCAATGCAAATGCTTGCTGGCCCTCAGAGATTGAGAGAGCATCACTAACAGCTATTTCATGATTCATTTTTTCCACCACTTCGAACTTGCCTTCACCTATTACTCTAGTAAATATAGTAAATGCATTTGTTTTAATTGCAAATATTCCTGTGACTGATGAAGGTATTATTACTGCCGGTCCCAAAGGATCCTCAACAAGATTTGAAATGGGTGTCTGTTGAAAACTAATTTTTCCATTTTGAAAACTTATCGTTAGCAAAACTGAACCTGTGGAATCAAGAGCCACAACTGTCTCACTAGAAACTAGTGAAACTTCTCTCAAAATCCCACCAGAAAAGGCTGCACTTTCATGCTTCAACAACTCTCCATTCCTAGCATTGATTTGATACATCTCAAACTGGGATGAAGCAGCAAATCCTACAACATATATTAAATCACTGCCAGGAGTTTGAATTACCTGCTGAACCTCAAAGCTGCAAGCAGCATGGCAACGTAATTCATCAATGATACCATTATTTTCAAAGGGGTGTGGGTGGATGGGGTAGTTGCTGAAATGTAAAATTTTCAAATTGGACTAACCTTTCTGCTTCAAAATCCTTCTTCCAAAGAACCTCACCATCTATGCAAGAAATAGCATTGAGACAGCCATTGCTAAAAACGACGACCAAATTATCCTTCTCAATTTTCAAGTTTGTCTGCATGACATTAATACAGTCAGATATGCTTCTAAGATTATAGAATGAAATATATAACTTCCATGAACAACACTAAATAAAGGCCTGTCAAAAGGCAGACATGAAGTTCTATGGTAAGATAAAAGTTACATCAAATAAGAAATGTTCAACAAGGCACACTTCTGTGCATAAACTAGCCTCGTTCTGTTGTATGTGTTACAGACAATTAAAAAACTTGTCGATGAAAATTCAGCGA
>JBBYHO010000016.1:5444572-5459817 GCA_038382025.1 Adansonia gregorii | reverse complement strand
TGTGACCAATTACCATAAAGCAAGTCAACGATCAACAGCGAAATAACTGCATTGCACGATTGATAACGTGCCCTCTGTTGTTAAGAATAAAGGAACGAAATAGTCGAACCATTACGCTTACATTATGTATATATATAGCAGTTGTTATCGAGCAAAGTACAGACAAGCTTAGCTCACAATTATCTTAAGGCCGGTCATATCATAGTGGTTTCATCGTCAAGTTGCTAAGGTCAGTCTTGATACTCTGTCCCGTGATCATCATGCCGAAAATTGCTTTAGGAACGAGCCGAGAGGCCGCTCAGCCTGACTGCATCAAAGCCCTTGTTATCGAGTTTGTCACCACTTTCCTCTTCGTTTTCGTTGGAGTTGGATCTGCCATAGCCGCTGGTAATCAATATTAGTAATTAACTTAATTTGCACCTTTATCATGGATCAACTTCTTCCTTTGTTCAAACGGATAATTGTTGTCGTTTTTTTTAACGTTAATCAGTGATCATGAACAGATCAGATGGGGGCAAATAATACACTGGTGGGCTTATTTGCGGTGGCGGTGGCTCACGCCCTTGTTGTAGCCGTTATGATATCGGCTGGACACATATCCGGCGGTCATCTTAACCCAGCAGTTACGATTGGCTTGCTTTTCGGTGGTCATATCACGTTGGTCCGATCCATACTCTACTGGATCGATCAGTTGTTGGCTTCTTCAGCTGCTTGTATACTTCTCAAGTATCTCACTGGAGGATTGGTAAGAGTTTATAGAAGGCTTCAGCATCTGATGAATTTGCTTCAAAACAACAAACCCCATATGGGTTGACAACGTTGATCGCTTGGAATTTCCGAGTACTTGACTCTAATATTACAGATCTGGGTTAATTAACAAATAATGAACTAGCTTTTCCTGATAAACAAATTTATAGTTGTTTTTTTTATTTACCTCTTTTCTTCGTTTTGCAGAGTACTCCAGTTATTACATTGGCAAGTGGAGTGGGGTACCTTCAAGGTGTTATATGGGAGATTGTTCTAACATTCTCCTTGTTATTCACAGTCTATGCCACGATTGTGGACCCCAAGAAAGGTTCCATCGACGGGCTAGGTCCATTTCTTACTGGGTTAGTTGTTGGGGCCAACATCTTAGCTGGTGGAGCTTTCTCTGGTGCTTCAATGAACCCAGCTCGGTCATTTGGACCTGCTTTGGTGAGCTGGGACTGGACAGATCACTGGGTTTACTGGGTTGGACCCCTGATCGGCGGTGGCCTTGCTGGATACATCTATGAAAACTTCTTCATTTTTAGGACCCACACTCCCCTTCCTCGCGAGGATGAAGCTTTCTAATTTCCGCACATTATTGCTTCTTTTTTGTCTCTCAATGTACCAAGTTTCTAGTGTGTTTGCTTCCTCTAATGGTAGCTTCCTGCATTTTGGGTCTTTCTTTAGATTATCTTTATTGTGAATTAATCAATAAATAAATAAGAATTTAGCTTTGTTTCCTAAATATTTTAGTTTTATTAACTTATACCGTTTCTCTACCTATATATAATTATTGGTTTGAAATCTTTTTTATGAAAGAAATTTATTTACAAACAATCCAGCAGAAGAAAGGGTTGGTCAGAGTGATAAAATTTATAGCAAGAATTGTGTGAAAGGATCTCCAATATCACAATATCTTTTGAAAAATGTAGGATGAAAAACTGGTTGATTGATGCAATCGTACAGTCATTCTCAATATATGCAATCTCTTTTCATTGTCTCATTTACCTTTCAGATGAATTCGAGAAATCAAAGCATCGAACCAATACTCTCACCATGACTTTTCCAAGCTTTACCATTTAATTTTTTTGATGAACCAATTACCGTTTCTGTTTTCGTTACCTACTCCTATTTAAATGATACCCCTGTTGAGTAGCTGAGACATAGTGATGGAGGCATATAAAGAGGTGAATATATCCTAATTAATGGTACTACAAGGTTTAGGTGCAAACTCGTTGCCAGATTAATATCCCTTCAATTCGAAATCTGGACTTTGGATTTCATATGGGGATGCATAAATTTATTTATTTATTTATTTCTCATTCACCTCGTACTATTCCGGTCTGTCGTCTTTTATTTTCAGTAGCTAGAGCCATGTGGAATTATTGAGGGCAAACTGCCTAAGCTACCTAATATATTGGCTGAATGTTCTCTTAAATGAAATTCATGTCGGATGAAATCATGTAATTATTGAATTATATTATTAGGATGACCCTCAAAAGTGAGAAGCATTGTCTGAAATGTATGGATTTCAAGGCTAATCTAGGATGAACCTTTGCAGTAAAATGACAGATCGCACCTCTCTTTTGCTTCTTGAGTCAGCTTGAACTTGCTAGCAAGCTAGGATTGAAAACCGTGATCGTCTTTTAAGTCAATATGTAAGTTTGCTTCTAACCCTTCCTAAATTTATGCTCTGCAAGATCATGGCCATGGATAAAGTACTCATATACATGTGTTTATGTGTGATAGCATTCATGTTATATATTAGAATCAAGTAAACACCTTGGCATTTCTGATAAGCTTTCAATTTAAAATCATTTGACAATAAAGGATGAAGAGATTCAACTTGAACATAGGATTACAAGAAACTCAAAGACTAAACAAATACCTTTAAATAACTGAAATTTTATTTCCCTAGCCTTTGTTTGTACAAAGATTATGAAGAAAAGAACTACAAAGTGAAACATTGGCTTAAATTACTGGAAATGATTACCTTGAAGCTTCTTCTCGACCCAAGAAGGAGACAACACTGGGCTCATCTCATACTCCATCATCTTTGCCTTTGAATCGTTTCGTTCAGCAAAATCGAAAGAGATTTTCTCTTCAGGCATGACTTTCACCCTCCAGACCTTGAAAGTTTGATCCAAACTAGCACTGTAAACCAGGAATCCCATCACAATTTTCTCCATCTCCAAACAAGCGGCTAAGCATCTGACAGGCCCTCTGTGTCCATCCAAAACCGCTAAACATTCATGGCAACAACTTCCTTCCTCTCTCTTCCAGACCCTAATTGTTGTATCCTCCGAGCCACTGAATACCAACTTCTCTATAGCCGCCAAACAGAGAACTGCAAAACGATGACCCTGCAAAAATCCGCCATGGTTGAACCTACCGGACATTTTTTCTTTCTCCCAGAAATTTATGGTGCCATCAGATGAACCCGAATAGAGGAAACAATTGTTGAATGTTGTGCTTAAGGCTAAGGCATTGACAGGGGATTGTTGGAATTTTAGTGTCATGGTTAAAGTGTGGGAGTTTTCTCTATATACTCTCCTCCATATCTTCACCGATCCATCGGAGGAGCAAGTAAAAACACACCCATCCTCTTGGTTGACCACTATCGCGTTGACGTTGCTTTCATGTGCCACGAATGAATCTACACATTTTTTATCTAGAAGCCGCCAAGCTTTTACTGTTCTGTCATATGAGCCAGTGTACAAAAGCCCTTCGGCATGGTAATAAGCCATGCAAGAAATACAATCTCTATGCTGTTGGCTGCTTGTCTTAGGAAACAGAAGGAATGAGTTTCTCTTAGGGAGTGTTGAGATCTTTTTGAATCTGAAATTATCCGAAACCGAATAGTTCCAGATTCTGATCTTGCAGTCTCTATGTGTGGTGAAAAGCATGTTACCATAAGCGAAAATGGCCCGGACTTCACCACAACTAGACTTGATATATCCCCGCTCAATGCAGTCCGGCTGCCTCCATGCCCTGATACGACTGCTATCTGAGCCGGTGAAAACTAACCCTTTTGAGAGTGCAATCGAGTAGATGTTGCCCTCTTGGCGATGAAGAGAAGCGATGCAATGGTAGAGGAGAGCAGGGGATGGAGTTTGAAGAGGAGATAGCGTCCATGGTGATTCAGGACTACCGGGCGGAAACATTGAGTGCATGGTGGCACTTGCTCGGGGGCTGGAAGGTCTTCCAGGGCTGAATTGGAGATCTTGCTTATACATATCTAGATGAGTTCTGATAGAAAGGCGTGGAGGTGATTCGGTTGGATTGTTTTCTTCATCCATGAATCCATGAAGATTATTTCTGCCATAGAATTCCATGGCAAAAGAGAGGATTTGGTTATTGTGGGATTAGAGTTGAAAACCTATAAGGGTTGGCTAGAGATATAAGGACTGCACTGATGGTGTATTTATGAACTTAATTTGGTGAGTTGGGGGTTATTGGTATGGTTTCAATGGCAACATTAAAGAAGACAAGCTATGCGCAATGGAAGCCATCATACGTAGAAATAAATCAAAGTACCATAAATAAGAGGTCATGGTTCGTAAGTAGCTTGCTTCCAGAATCATTTCTTACCCCAGGCTATTTCCCTTTCATTCCAAAATATACTAATCGGTAAAAAGGAAATTACTATTTGTAGAAACCTTGCAATTAGAAATAAATCATTAAAATTGCAAATAAATTCTTTAAGATTGTTAACATCATGTCTGATATACGTCCATTTTTCTAAACCCATGCATTCATTCGAAGCTAACAAGGTAAAATCCTGGAAATGTAAGTTTGCACCCCAAAAAAAAAAAACGAGTGAATTGTCTTTCCACATAAAAGCTAAAAAAAGGGGATGCATGGTGTTCTAACAACTCTTGCCCCGGTACAGAAATTCCAGTTCAAGGATTAGCTAAGTATCTTATAGGGTGGTTCTGATCATTCATTGTTGTTAAAAGATTAGGCAGCCATCCTACCTCTGATATTAACTGTTTAGTAAACTAAGGCTGGCCAAAACAGGACATCTAAGCTGCTGTTATTCTGCCTGGAATATTGGAAAAGCCAATTGGTAATCATGATTAAAATCCTTACTGAAAAAAGAAACGATATGAAATTTACCGTTTCCTTTGCATTGTCATATATTACAAAACTGCAACGGATTGACTACTGCTTCATTATACTTAAAAAAACAAAAAAGCCTTAAACGTGAAAATTAAGGAGGGAAAGGGACGGGTGATAATAGTTAATACCTAAGATAATTGATTGCAAAATTGTCGACTGTCAAAATCTCCCACGCACATATATATAAAAGTTAGGTCTATTTCACAAGGGTGGACAGATTAGCAACGACAATGTTGTTTTTAAGCTTTAGCTCTCCCTTTAACTTCTGATTTGGGTTCAATATTTCCAATGGCCCCAACACTCAATTTTCCGAAAGGCGTTGGCCAGTAGGCCCAACACCCAAAATCCAGGACTAAGTCCATTAAAACACCGATCAATCCATCCTGGTTTATTACTATAAAACTTTAACCTACCCAAGACCTTTAACGCAGAACCGAAGCCGTGGATTTCTAATTTGGCATTGCTTTTTGGGGATCCTGGAGGCTGACAATCTCGCTTTGCACGCTATGGCGAACGCTATTTATGTAGACATGATCTCAAGGCGACACCAAAGAAATGAAATGAAATGAAATGAATTTGAGACTTACATATGAAGTTGAGTAAACTACTTGTCTTTGCTTCTTTTCAATTAAAATGAAGAGAAATTTCTTAGCCTCTTCGGGGCGACGGGGCCAAGAAATTTGTATATATAATAATAGGCCGAATCCCACAGTTGCTCGGAAAAAGTCAAAAGATTTCGTACTATAGAGATGAGATGACAACCCACCTGACATCATAGTTTCGCATTTAGATTTCTTAGTTTCACAGCTCTATACCTGCAGATTAATTTTCCAAGAAAATATAGTTAGTATTAACTTTGAGCCTTGGAAAAAAAAACGATTAGATTTGATTAATAATTGTTATTTGGAACCTAAATTTTAATATTTTTGTTTATTTTTTCATAAAACATTTATTTAAAATGTTTGGATTCAGTTAGGCCATTTTATTGATAGATAATCAATGTACCAACCTTCTGACATCTGAGATGGTATGGCATTTACAAAATATAAACTTTTTCCTTTTGGTCGTCAAAGTAATTTACTAGAGAATCGAAATGCGTTGTGGCAATCATGCATAATGTCTATATATCCTCGTTTTGGGCTAGAAAAAAGTGTTCATCCTTGCAAACAGCCGCTTAAGAGACAAATATGCAGCATGATTTGTATTTGGTGGAGCCTCCGATACAATATCAGATGCAGCAAACTGCAGGACGTCAACTCGGCAATTATTCTCATTTTTCTGAGAAAAAAAAGGAAGAAAGACTTCTAGATGAGATGTGGAGCCCCTTTTATCTTTGAGTTTTGACCAGCTAGCGTAGTTAAGGAGACTGGAAAAAGAACCTTACTTTCATGTAGTGCGCGTGTAAGCACAGAGAAAGTTCCTGGCGGCTACACTTGTGGAAAAATATGGCTTCCCCTCTCATTATTTCTTCTTCCCCTACAAACCCATGATCTGCAACTCCATCTTTCAGTGCTAAAGATTCTCTCTAGCTCTAGGCCTCAACCATGGACAGACGACTTCATGAAACTATTCTAAGAGGGGACATATCAAGCTTTCTCAACCTAATTCAAGAAGATGAAAATATCATTGAACAGACAGTAGCAGGATCCTTGAACACAGTCTTACACTTGGCTGCTCGTTTCGGGCATGCAGAGTTAGCGTCGGAGATCATTAAGTTGAGGCCGGAAATAGTGGGGGCAGAGAATGAGAAACTGGAGACGCCATTGCATGAAGCTTGCAGGGAAGGGCGTGTGGAGATCGTGAGACTCTTGGTGGCGACTGATACTTGGGTTGTTTACAAGGTGAACAGGGAGGAAGAAAGCGCGTTCTTCGTGGCTTGCGAGAGAGGGAAGTTTGATGTGGTTAAGTTTCTGCTGTTGGATTTTCCATGGATGCTGATGTTGGAGGTGGATGCTTCGACTACTTCCCTTCATGTTGCAGCTTCAGCTGGACATACAGGTGATATTTCAATTAATTCTAGCTTTAATTATCACGGTTAAAGATTTTTGCATGCTTGAATTAAAAGAAAGTTGTATTCCACTAACTAATGTCTTTATTGATAAGAAGGCCGCTGGCTACAGTAGAAGTCCTTGTTGAGAAGTTGCTTTAATTTATTTTTGAATCCGTTTCATACTAAAATTGCATGTTTTTATGATATTTTAATAAAATACATAAACCAATTGTCTTAGTTATATTCATTAGTTATTCATAAAGGGGGTTAGTTGGAGGCTGGCAGCAAATGTTGACTTCCCGCATGAAACAGGCAGTGGCCAACGGGATGTGAGATATGTCCAAATATGAACAATGTTTTCACTTTCATCGTCAATAGTGATTGAGATGGTGAGAGACATTTTCTAATTGCTACAAATGTTTGTAATTTTGAATAGTCATATACTGATATCCATGGGAAATTTTATAAATCTTAAACTTCTTAAACTTTTTTTCCGGGAAAAAAAATTGATTGTCCATCATATTGGGAAAATCGTACTAATTTACTTCCTAAATTCAAAGCAAGTACCTAACAGAATTTCGCTATAGATGTGGCGAAGGAAATTCTGAAAGCACGTCCGGAATTCTCCTCGAAAAGAGACATGTATGGTTGCACGCCTTTACACCTGTCTTGCAGCAAAGGCCACTTGGAGATAACCCGAGGGCTGCTAAGGTTGGACGCTGACCTCTCTTCCATACAGGACAAAGAGGGAAGGACCCCGCTTCATTGGGCTGCCATCAAAGGCCGAGTCAACATCATTGACGAGATTCTATCAATGAGCCTTGACTCTGCTGACATGGTAACCAAACATGGAGAGACAGTTCTTCACCTAGCAGTAAAGAACAACCAATATGAAGCTGTTCGGTACCTTGTGGACAACCTCAACATAACTAAGCTGGTTAATCTGCCTGATAATGATGGCAACACTGTCTTGCATATAGCAACAGCTGGAAAACTTACTACCGTAAGACCCTTTCGCACCTCAACTAGCTCTTGGTTTGTCTTTGTCACTTGAATTAACAGTCACTATTACAAACAAAGAATGATGTTTAGATGTCTTGAATTCTTGATTCTATAAATTTGCATCTCTACCTTGAAATCAGATGGTATTCTTTCTTCTGAAGCTTGGTTTGGATGTAAATGCAATAAACCGGGAAGGATTCACTGCTCTGGACGTTATTGAATCAGATGCAAGCAATTCTGGTGCTCTTGCAATATTACCAGCTTTACAGGAAGCAGGGGCTAAAAGATGCGACCAATTGCCTCCAGGTTCACCAGAAATTCAAAACATACGGGAGAGCAGCCCGAAAATTGTGCCGTACTCTATGTTACCAAAAAAGACACGGGAGTCTCCTATACAAAACCAACGCCGCCACCGCCGCCGTCATCGCAGAGACAAGCAGCTGGAACTTCATAATGAAGGTTTGCGCAATGCTCGTAATACCATCATTGTTGTGGCAGTTTTAATTGCCACGGTCACATTTGCTGCAGGCATAAACCCACCCGGGGGGTTTAACCAAACAACTGGAAAAAGCATTTTGGGAAAGCAACCTTCGTTTAAGGTCTTCATGGTTTGCAACATCGTGGCACTGTTCTTGTCACTAGGCATAGTCATCTTCCTAGTTAGCATTATACCATTTCGGAGAAAATCCATGATGAGGTTACTGGCTGTCACACATAAGGCGATGTGTGTGTCCACGTCATTCATGGCGGCCGCTTACATTGCTGCCACGTGGACTATAATGCCACGTGGACAGGGTTCTCTATGGGTGCTGGTGGCAGTGGTTTCCATAGGGGGAGGGTGCACCATGGCTATATTTATGGTCTTGGGGGTGCTACTGGCTAGGCATTTACTTAGAAAATGGGAATGGAGGAAAAGGAAGGCAAAAAACGGAAGCCCTAATAGCAGCATCAGTCGAGTCGAAGAAATGCAGATAATGAAGAAAGGTACCCAAGAATCTACTAGCAATTCAGATATCGATAGCTCTGATCAAGGATTCCACCCTTACTAGACATTAGCTAAGTAATTTAGGTGTTGATGTCATCTGTATAATTAAGGCTTCTATAGCTCAATATTTATGTGTAATTATAAAAACTTAAATTATTACCAATTCATCAAGACTTTTGTTTCAGGCTTTCAGCTTTTGTTTGATATCACTAAGAAAAGTTCCCAAGACAGATGACTCTTATATCTACTGTTAAAAACAGCCACGTTGTCTAATTGTTTAATTGGATCATTTAATTTGAGCAGCAATATGACTTTTGGGAAACTTACGAGAGCTTGGTGTCATGTGCATAAATCATTTAACTGAAGACTTTTTCACGGATATTTAAAAAAAATAAAAAATTGGAATAACATATGTTATTAGTATAAATAATTTTCATCTTTATATTTAAAGTGATGGGAAATAAGCATTTACAAATGATAGCTTAAGTCATTCTCAATCGATATAAATACATCTAATTCGATTTTTTTTTGGTACAGATAAGAATCCAAAGATTTCATCTTAAAATTTCTACCCAAACTCTATCTCCCGTTCTTTCCGCATGAGAAGTCAAAAGTGGCAAATACTAGCACATATAATTATAGATAGTTGCTCAATGGTGTGTTTGTAATGGGAAATACTTTTTTAACATTTTGGGATTCAAAGGAATTATCTGATCTCGTTTTGCAGTTGCATTGGCCTAAAAGCTCCATGGAAACCGTACGGAACTCTGCATGGCAGGGTGATTTTGGCTACGGGCTTACTGCTGAAGCTCTTTGCTTCAATGATAAGAACCTGCTTGCAAATTTCCAATGAAAATAAATGAGATAACTCTTTGCTCTAAGTTACTTGGATTTAAGCGCGAATGTTATATGGATATTTTTAATTTTTTAAAATTTTTCTACGAACTGAAAAGATCATATTTCCATATCCATATCCGAATTTAACAAAAAGAAGAGTTAGAGCAACATAAACTTCTCTTGCAAATGTATGTAGTTATCAGCTTAAAATCAACTTACTTGAGATACATTAGTATCTTCATTGTGAACAAAAGTGATAATCCAACCATCTTCTTCAGCACCTCCTTCTTTAGGGACAAAGGCAGCTCCAGTGCCAAACGTGTTCTTCTCAAACATATGATATTCTACCTTTATCAACCCTTCTACTTTCTTTTCTCTCTACTTTCAATATAGAAGTTAGAACATTAATTAACCAACTAACAAATGATTAAAAAAAGAAAAAGAAAAAAGGAAGACAAAAGAATTTTTGAGGAACCCTAAATAAATACCAAGGAAACTTCAGGATTCTGCTCTTCAAAGTACAGCTTGGCAAGGCCTCCATATTTTGCAGTGCCTGCAATAGTTAGCGGTATATAGGTGAGATGATAATATAACTTACGGAAAAATTCCATTCAAGGGGGCTATTTTATGACTACCTGATTCGGAACTCGCAATGCAATCACGTACTTGGCAATAGCCATATTTATTTTTAACACCAATGAAAGCTTCATTAATCACTGGAAAATCCATGGGAAAATCAGTTCCTGTTAGATTTCTCTCCTTTATATCACCGGTCTGGATGTTCATTCGCCACTCATAAGGACAAGGAAATATTAATTGGTCTTCGGATATGGCACCATCAGTGCCTGCTTCAGTGGATTTCACCGGCATGAATTTTCTCGAGAACCAATCCAATTTGTTCTTTCCTTGATTAGGCCCTGGTATTACCGAGTCAAGTGCTCTACAGCCCCAAATCACAACCTCATGGAAAGTTAATCAGGTAATAAGATCATTTTTCGATGAAGATCAGTGCAGTAAAAAGTTAAAATCAGCCATGACTTTAGCCACAGTTTTACCTCATCGCCATCCTCAAAACAATTGAAAAGATGAAATGTGCAATTCGGTTTCACCTTAAACCACTGAATTGAATCGGCATCACCATAGCGAGGCATTATGCCGATCCTTGCATCTCCTTCTTTGTCGTACTTTATTAGTCTACATGTCGAGATTGGTAAATACTTAAAAGAATAACAGTTTTAAGCTAAAAAAGGGAAATTTCTATAAAGAATTAGACTCACTGTCCTCCACGAACAAGTCTGTTCAAGTCTATCGACAGAGGGTGGTCGATAAACACATTGTACCTTGCAAAAGGAATATCCACGTTAACTTTAATAAGTATTTGGAAGGTAATTTGAAGCTATGATGAAAACCTACCGTATTTGGATTCGAAGTAATGAGTTCAACATGGTTATACTCAATTTATTTGACGGATCATATATATATATATATATATATATCTGAATATATGTTAGATACCGAGTTTACCTCTGCGTAACTCCAATTTCATGGCATAGGCTGCACCTATTTAATTTCAGATCCGCTCTATGCAGCAATTTCTTTCCGTCAGCTGTAGAGAAATGAACACACATTAGAAGGCGGCCAGGCCTTATTTAAAAGACACTTCGGACTTCAACAAAAAGGAATATACCTGAAATTACTCCCACTTCAACAAAGGGCTTAATTGCATTAATCCCCATGATAACTAGCTCCCCGGTGCCCGGAGCTTTCTGTTACAGAGGAAATGATCTTAGCAAATAATCATATAATCCAATAGTAAAGCTATGTTCAGAATCGTTACTGTAGAGAAAGTGAAGAACCTTCGGATGAGAAGAAAATGGCCTGTCCCAAGCTCCATTAACATCCCAGTCATTCAAAGTTTCTAGCGTAACGATGTTAATCTCTTGAGGTTTGTGATTTTCGGAAATCGAGAACATCTTCCCAGCATGCTCAAAAACATTGGTATTGCTGATTTTTTTGTTTACTTTACCAAATCTCAACTGAGGAAATGTAAATAAATCAAACACTTATTATAACCCAAGTCTCGGTTTTTAATTATTCAAAAATTGGCTGAGGCAATTTGATAGTTTGAAAGAACAAAGTTTGGATAAAACCAAGCCCACCATGTTAAGCAAATAAGCAGACAAAACAGCCGGCGAATCGCCTTCTATGGCAGGAAGAAAAGAGGGCTTATTCCGTTGTTTTTCAAGCTTGAATGTGTCAGTTTCAACGTGTCTGTTTTTATAAACAACAGTCCAGCTCCCATCACGGCCTTTGCTAAAATATAAAGCATGAAGCATTCCTTCTCCTTCAATCCAAATGTGATTTGACGTCCCAAACATGGAACTTGTTGATTTTAATGCTCCAAAAAGGGGGTTTGGTCCTACAATAATTACAATAAGCAAGAACCTGTTACAGTTAGTCACATTTTCCAGGTTTCATTCACTAACCCTACAATAACATCAACTAATGTTTGAGACATGTTCATGTTCATGTTTTTTTCTCTGAAAACTAATTATATATAATTATATATAACACCCCATCCATTGACACAAACAAGAATAATAATAAAGGGATTATCCAACTACTCCGCATCATCATGGCAGTTAACTTTTGGATTGTAATGAGAAGCGTTAACTTCGAAGAACAAAATAACATTCCACCAGTTTGTAACATATAGGCAAGTGGCTATAGTTCACAGGCAAAAGTTTACTTGACTTCGTAATTTCTTGTCAAATAGAATAATGATTCAAAATTTTCTCTGATTATACATGAAGCTTCCAGTCAATGGACTTAATCTGTCATCTTGTCTTTACAATTATTTGTCAACTCCCTACATAACACTACAATTGTCACCAAAAAAAAAAGCTGCAGGCTTTGCATGTCAGATCAGACAAACTTAGCCTTGAGTCAAGTGTTTTTAGTTGTTGTCCTGTAAGAAGTTTCCCTGAAGACAAAATAACATATGAAACATAGCCGTTTCTCGATTTTTTCTTCTTAACCGATGCCGTAGCTTACTCAGCTTAGTATTAGTAATAATTAAAATACTTAATCTTGTTTTACATGGATTTTTACGGCATTGATAACAAAGATCTTCGTCTTCAGAAAATATTTTAATATAGAGTGATTAACTTCAATAACAAACCGTTTCTTATGTAGACACCATCTGGAAAATAATCTGGTATTTCTCCTTGGATGTTTGTGACATGAACGGCTTCTTTCAACTCATGTACAGGAGCAAAATTACTCTGTAATAATTATAATGTTAGAAATGTTTTACTTAATTACATATTTATGCACATATAGAAAAGCTTACCTGAGATGGGAGCAATGGCTGATCAACGAACTCAAACACAGAATCAACAAATGCATCCACTAACTTAACTGCAGTGCTCTTCACAGTTTTGGAGACATTAACATCTATTCGCAAGGGAATTTGCTGTATTTCCCTTAAAAATGGCTGCCGAAAAGGTACAAACATACATATATCAACTACTTGTTATCTGTACAGCTTCCCCCATTTTAAATTTGCCAAAGTGCAAATCAAGAGAGAAAATCTATGAAAGTAGGAAAAAACTGACCTTGAAAGCTGAGAGCGTGGCCTTGAAGTGATCAAAACCTGGTGATGATATGGAAGGCTTTTGAGCAGAGCAATGCACATGAACCGGCAAACGAGAAGAAGCCATCTGATCTCTTCTCTCTTCAGTTATCTTTAAAATTTTGTAGATTCTGGCAACAAATTAATATAGAAAGCTATGACGTATGTATGTTTGCACACCCACATGGAAGGAAATATTTTTTAATTGATTTTTGTATTATGCAACATGCCAGGTGTTGATATTCTACCAAGGTGTCCTCACTCTTGACGTGTGGGATTAATTTAATATTGGGAGAATTTAAAAAAAAAAGTAAAAATGGATTAATAATTATGAAAAAAGAGTAAAAGTGAAAAAAATAATTTAATAAATAATAGTTATTATAATTATTAACAGAAAATTTATAATTATCTCTTTAACCCTTGTTTTATGTCTTTTTATTTGACGACTTATTTTATATCTAAATCCAACCGACCCTCCCTCTTTATTTATATATATATATATTAAAAATAGTATTTATAAATAATAAAAAGTTAAAAATATTTTATATTAAATATCAAATTATTATTTAAAAATAATAAAAATAAAAATATATTTTATATTAAATATCAAATTATTATTTAAAAAATAATTAAAATTTTTTATATTAAATTATATATTATTATATATTATATAATGTATAACGTATAATGTATATTATATATTATATAAACGTTGAAGGGAAAGAGGCTCTCCCCGCATGTATAATATATATTATATATATTATGCATTGTATATTACAATAAATAAATGTACTATTTATCAAAAATAAATGTACGCATAAGTATAACTAAATATATAATTGACTATAATTAAATGTAAAGATAGTCATAAATAAGTGTACAAGAACTTGAAACTGAATCTACCTTAAATCGTATGACCATGAATCGTATCAAAATATCAGAGAGCAATTATGCACATTAGTTGGGCACATGATATGACAATCAAATAAGATGTACATATGCTAATAAGTTATTGTCCATTTGACCATAACATATATGAAGCGGTATACGCATAATGGAATGAGCTTATGCGTTAAATGCATGTAAGAAATATTAATAGTCAAATGTTAGTACTAATATGTAAATGTACATATGATGATAAATGAATATACATGTCATCATAATTGAATGTGCAAATGAGTTTAACTAAATGTACGATTGACTACAACTAAATGTACAGATGACCAGAAATAAATGTGCAAGATCCTAAAACCAAATCTATGCTAAACCGTATAGTAATAAATTGTATTAAAATGTCAGAGGGCAATTCTACACATTAGTTGGGCACCAGATATGAGAATCACCTAAGATATACATATACTAATAAGTTAGTATACATTTGATAGTATAAGCATAATAAAATGTGTTTACATGTTAGATGCATGCAGGAAACATATTTGGTAGTATAAACATAATAGAATATATATATATATATCAATATATATGATATAACACATATTTGATAGTATGAGCATAATGGAATTCGTTTATGTGGTCGATGTGTGTAGAAAACATTAGAGGTCAACTGTTGATACCCATAAGTAAATGTACATATGATGATAAATGAATATATGGATCACTATAACTAAATATACTAATGACTATAACTAAATATATAGATAATCAATAATGAATGTATATGACCTTAAAACCGAATCTATGCTAAACAGTATGACCATGAACCGTATCAAAATATCATACATTAATTGGGCACATTGGTCAGAGATCAGATATGACAATCACCTAAGACACTAATATACACAACGAGGGGAACATGTACATCCAGTTATGATTATATTTTTATTTTTTTATTTTTTTAAAATAGTAATTTGAGATTTAATATAAAATATTTTAATCCTTTATTATTTTTAAATAATATTTTTAATATA
>JBBYHO010000016.1:5398329-5411334 GCA_038382025.1 Adansonia gregorii | reverse complement strand
GAAAGACTCAAATTACTTATGGGGGTAGTGGATCAAGAATCAGAATGAGAAAAGAACACCACTGAAAGAATCTAAGATACCTTCACAAAATCAGGCTTGGCCTTAAAGCATTCAACCAATTTTCCAGCACCTTGGTCCAAACACGTGTGGCATTTTTGAAATAAGAACAGCAACTGCCTCTACAAGAACATTCTCAGTCGGTTGATGTGCATGAAAAAAAAGCATAAAATAAAAAGATTTCAATTATCACTTGACATGAACAGACCCATTCAAGGAAAAAGTGTTACAAAATCCTTGAAACACGAAAATGCAGGAGAAAAAAAAGAGACAACCAATTGGTTGAAAGGGCAATGACAGAACTAGCATATAATTTTTCCAAGTTTTAACACATCAGTTAAATAACTGACTGAAGATTTGCATAAACCTCTGACTACCATATCATGTTTCAGAGTCTTACTGAAAGAATTAGAAGCTTATGGTTCAATGATACTCTAAACATACTACTTTTACAGGTAAAAAATGCTACATCTTTTAGATGCAATGCATAACAATCAATTTCTTACCAATCTCATGATTGCTGAGTTGATCTAATTGATAAGATCCATGCAACTGCAACATTTTAACCTGCTAGTGAAAATATAAAACTGCACCCAATTAAAAGAAATTCCAAAAAATATATAAACGTATCATGCTTTCATCATCCTAAGCTATGAAAACAGATTAGACTATCAAACCTCGAGCAACGATATCTAGCCAACCAACAGCCAATGCTGATGACATAATTTCCCAGTATTTGGGATCATCCTCCACAACTCTGTGCATTGAGTAAACCAATTAAATACTATTATCCTAGATGAATCTAGAATTGAGTACAAATTAGTCAAACAACTCGCAAGCCTAAACTCTAGAACTGCATAAGTACCATAGAGAGAAGTTAACTTCATAAAGTATATAGAAGGCTAATTATTTAACAACTGCAAGTTACAAGTTCTTTCCGAAAATCAACAAGCTTTGAGTGGACTGTTGGGCATGTTCCCGAGAAAAGGCTATCCTAACCCTGCCAATACACGAATTGCTTATTAGTATGAAAAACGTAGCAAACAACTTTAAAACCGAAATAATGTAAAACTTGATGGATATAGCAACAAAAAGGTAGGAGATTTACACCAATCGACAAGGCGTTCAAGTAACTATGAATGAGATGGCTTTTCTGCATAAAATATTTCCAATAGCTCCCATGCAGCCTTCAAACTAGTCGGTTTCTCTCCTTCCTGAGAGAAAAAAAAAACTTGAAATTAAAAGAGAAAACAGAAGATATAATGTCCCCTGAAAGGGAAAAAAAAAAAAGAGAAAGAAGAAATTAGAAGTTTTGAGCTTTGGAGCTAAGAGAACCCATTGTACCTTCTTCATGGCTTCTTCCTCTTTTCTGTGCTTCTGGTAAGGCGTTTTCTTAGGCGTGATTGAAAACGGACTCATCTTTATCAAGCATTCAAAACGCTAATCATTTAACCTCATAATATAGCAACTTAAACCCCAAATTCACCAAACAAATGGAGCAGAATTATTTTTCTTTTTCAGTTTCCCTTCCCTCAAAGAAACGGTAGCTGCAAATGGGTAAAGCTTATTTGTTTTGAAAAGTTCCCCCCCTGTATCCCCATTCCTCCCGAACCTCCTCCCTTTTATAGATATGACTGAACGTTGAATCCATAACGGATACTTTGAATGGGTAAGGCGGTGGAAATCGCTGAATTATTCAAAGCCCAATCTAGGATGGGCCGCTAAGCCCAGTTCAAATTTTAGAAATGTTAAAACTCTTTAAAGCCCACTTTAAAAACCCAACATAAAACAAATTGTTGAATTAATGAGCAAATTTCACGTTATACGACGGCTAGGTATTGAAGTTTACCGTTATATTTTATTTTAATTAATATTTTTTATTATTTTTTGAATTCAGTGTAAATTTATCATCATAAGTTAATTAAATATTAAATTTTGTCACTTTACTTTTACTTGATTAAATTTTTTACTACATTTTTATTTTGATCTAATTTTATTATTTAACTTTGATTTTGTATGATTTTAAGATAAAATTTAATAAAAAATTTTCTTCAAATATTTTATTTTAATAATCAAAGATTAATAAATTAATTAATAAAAGATAAAAAAATATTTAGCTTTTTATAAAATAAAAATTTTATGTTAATTTTGTTATTTTTTAATTTTTATAAATTAATTTTACTTTGTATTTTTCAAAATCAAATTTTAGTACTGAATTCAATTAAATATTAAAGTTTAGAGGTAAAATTCAATCAAATAATAATATTGTAACAAATTTGCCTAATCTCAAAATTAAAATAATAAATATCAATCAAAATAAAGTATAACGACAAATTTTAATATTTACTATAATACAATGATAATCGCTCGTTAATCCCAAACTATTAAAACGATACACTCTTCGAAATCCACTTCCAGCTTAGCTCGTGAATTTTACTATACTCCATTATGTAATCCCACTTGAACACAACGAATTCAAAATTTTTTAAGAAAAAAACAAAAAAATTTCCTATGTATTACAACGAATTTGAAATTTTGAAAGTTAATTATCAGTAAACATCGTATGGCGAAGAATTCATGGACATTTTGGACAAGCTGGAGGCGATTTTGCTCTGGAGTAGAGCAAAAGTAAAGACCTAATCGTCAATGATCCTCCGCCAATCAGCATCATTAATCTCATCGTCTCTGCCGTCAAGTTTCACTTCCACTACTTTTCCTCGTGCTTCATTCTTAACGGAGTTAACAACAAAAGGAGCAACGAAAATCGAGACGTGAAAGGAGTTGCCATGTAACAAGGAGATGGAGAGTCTAAAGATTGGAGACTTGAGGCCGTGGTGGAAATGATACACTATCGCTTCCCTGGGACTTTAGTGAGAGTGGAACTAAAGGATCACCGTCGGAATCTAAGGAGACGGGCATTTTTTTTTTCTTTGCCAATAGATTCATGGTTGATTGTGAGTTTCAAAGCGTTAAAGTTTTCGAGGGGATTTGCAGTTTGCAAATGTTGTGGAAAGGAAAGATTAATTTGACGTGTTTTTGATTACAACACGAAAGAAAACACCCTTGAAAATAAATTTCTTGAAATAAACTAGAATTTTTACATATCCATTAAAATATATAATAAAAAAATGTCAAAATTTTTTTTAAGTGGAAAGTTTTTTTTGGCAAAAATTGTTTTAAAGAAAAAAATAAATATTTAAATATTATTTTAAATAAAATGATAAAAAAAAAATTTAATTTTACATTTATTCTAAAAATTGTATTTGAGCTTTTTTGAAATATTTTCAACTAAATTAATATCTCATAACGTAAACTCAACTAAAAGATTTTATAATAACAGAAATAAAACTAGGCAAACAATGGTGACCTTTTTTGTTTACGTGATATTGATATTAAAGTATTTTTACAATTACGAACATACAAATATATATTCCTAGTATATATATATATATATATATATTCTTAAAATAAAATAAAATTTAAGGTACAGATTTTCAATATTCTCTTTCTAACCCCGTATGTATATGAACGTAATAACATGCAATTATGTTTGACATATATATATATATATATGAATTTAAGTATTATTAATAATATGCAATCAAGCATTATTGATTGCAAAATATAATCGAATTGTAAAATACAAACTTTCAACGTTCCCCCTCTTGCCCTTATATGAACTTGATTTGCGAATCATCAAAGTACATCTGCAGTCATTATTTTTATTAAACAATTATAATTTATTTTAGCTTAAGTTTTGATTTTAATTCCTTTATTTTTTTTAATTTTGATTTTTTTTCTCTTCCATTGTAAAAGTTAATTTAGGAATAAACAAGAAACAAAAGGAGATTTTGTGGAAGAGAAGCTAATATTATAGATAAAAAGAGAGAAAGAATTGCAGCAAAAACTTACATGTTGGCACCTAATTGATATTAATAATAACACTAGATATAATTTCCAAGCCTAATAAGATGCAAATGCTGGTCTCGTTTGGGGCCTTTAACATAATTAGAATTTCATCCAGATATGACAGTTGGGCTTAATGCAACAACCTAAAACTTGAATAACGATTGCATACATACATGAAATTGAGAGAGAGAGAGAGAGAGAGAGAGAGACGGAGAGAAAGAGAGAGGGAGGGCTCGTTATTCCTCTAGGATAGCACGTCCAAGATTCGTGGCAAGGGCTAATCTAACAGAGTTTAAGGCCTGGGGTGGCAACTCTGTTTCAATGAAATCTGGCCGAAGCCTTGCCATCGACAACTCCTGCAGTTTATTTAGCAAAAGATTTGTCTCACACACATTCAACAAAGGACCATCCTTCCAATTAAGCAGCTTCAACTGCGAAGGATAAAAAAAAAAAAAAACAGTGCCACTAGTCAGCTAAGCCAAGCGTTAGCAGATATAGTGAAAATTCAATACTGCAAACATTATCATTTTGGAAGAAGCTTTACCGAATCATAAAGAAGAGGCAGCCAAAAGCGTTGAGGTGTGGAAGGGTTTTTCATAAGCTGAAATAAATAAAAAATTATAAAAAAAATCACATAACAATCTTGCTCTCGATATGATTTTTTTTTATGATGATAACTATAAATAAATGATAAAAATCAATCGTTTGTTATACCCAGGAAAATTCTACATACTGCCACTGACACTATTCTATTAATACTTGGTGGTGACCTGATATCTAAGAAGATGTCTCTTTATTACGGCTAATCATTAGGTCTGTCAAAAAATTAGCAGACTAGCAGGGTCAATCGATTATAAAAGATGATAAAATATATATACCGATATAAGAGATTCCACAGCTTGCCGAGCAGCATCTTTAGTTTTTCCATCATAAACATGCCGAAGTGATTTCTTGAAATCTCTATATCTGTGATGCATCAAAGGATAGGGGTTGGGCTTAGAATATTGAAGAAAAACAAATACAGCATGCTTTCTTTTATATATATATATATATATATAATCCAACAGTAAGCAATGACAGAAATTCTTACTTGTGTAGGAACTCTAGTCCACCAGCAGTCTTAGAATCAGAACCCAATAACTGAATTAACCCTTCCCATTGCTGTGAAGATAGAGGCTAGACTAAGCATCCCATAAACTAATACATTCTAAACATAAAAGGTTCTAGCCTAGGAGGTTGTTTATACAAGTTACCTTGAAACTCTCATCAGAGATTGTTTTTCCAACTGAGTCAAACAACTGCTGAGCTATCCTACTAAGACGATATTCATCCCGAGCTTGCTGAAGCCAAAAAACTCCAGAACCTTTCCGACCATGCTTCCAATGGTAAACTCCAGCAACCTAAACATGGACAGTGAGAATCTTTAGCGGATATGTTGAAACATTCAATTATCATGTCTTTCCACAATTTCTCAACAGGTTGGGAAATGCAATTTCCCAAAAATGAATGCTAGGCTTTATGTGTTATCCATCATCAAAACAAAATGGTGCCTCCCAAATTACAGATGCTTATACCTTCATAATATGTGAAGTTATGCTGTGGAGTTCATAAAGGCGGCAAATCTCTATGCTCTGCATACAATATAGATTAACGTCATCAACCAAACACTTGATAATCCTCAGAATTCCAAAACAATAGAAGAAAGCAAAATGCATAACGGCAACAATGTATGGCATCCAAAAAACGAAAAAATTACCTTAAGTAACAACTGATTATGTTGAACAGGTTGCTTGGACAATAATATCTGTAACAGAACCATTCCCTGCTTCATGCATGATATAAGATAAATTGGTGCAATCTGCACATGTTGCAGGAGAAAATGCATCAGAAACACTTTTGTTATCCTTTATGATAATAATAAATGGGAAATAGTATTAATTTACTCATTGCTATGAGTCATATCCAACGAAGTTGGTTAAGTTGCACTCCATAACATTTGTCTATAGCTTGGAAAGGCAATCCTAAGCCATACAATTTATAAGACATGCATAACTGTGGCTCCATATACCAATCAAAGTAATCCAGATGCTTATTTGCACTCACTTGCCAAGTTAATGGATGTGAGGATAGGACTTGAGCATAAACAAGTCGATGAAGCTCCTCTATGTTTATTCCACCCAAGTTATGACTCTCTTCATGTAAAAGCATTTCTGCATGGTCGCTCCCAGCAGTCAACAACTCTATGGCATGCGCAACCATCCTGATGACAAGCAAAACACAGAGATAGATCTTAATGACTGTGCAGGCAAATCCAAGCTTTAATTTCATGAGAACTTCTCATAGTTGTCAAATCAAATATAGACTGAAGCAATAAGACCCCAAATAAGCCTTCAAAAATTAAATAATAACCAAAAGAAAGACCGAAAGATGGAAATATGGCAGCTCACCAAGGACCAAATCCTTTTGAGCATTCAGCTAATACAACCTGAGAAATAACAAAAACACAATTTAATTTATGGTTAAAGAATCAAAAAGAGAACTTAGTGGAGAATGTAAATTAATATTTTATCCCCATATGTCACCTCAGTATTTTCCCCAAGAATTCCAATTATAAGTCCCATCAACTTATGTGCAGAGCCCATTGGTTTCAATTGAATGCTTTTCTGTGCCAAGCTGTACATGCTTTCTAACCCCTAACACAAGAAAAGAAATCATGCAATTATTTCAGAATCTAGCTAACATGTAAAAACAGTACGACACATGTAATACAGGAAAGGTACATACCACAGTGAATGGCCTGATATATAGCAAATGAGAAACAAACAGCTCTATCCAATGACATGTTGCAGTGCAGAGACTAGTAGCATTACCCAGCATTACTTGTAACATACTTCTCAAGCCCTCCCGAGTCTGTTGGTGAGCACATTGAAACCAGAATGCACTTGAATCCAGCTTATTTATCTGTGCCCGCCATTTCTCCCACGCCTAATGCCAAAGAAAGACTCGAATTACTTATCTTTGGAGGTAATGGATCATGAAGCAGAATGAGAGAAGAAAATCACTGAAAGAATCTAAGATACCTTCATAAAATCAGGCTTGGCCTTAAAGCATTCACCCAATTTCCCAGCTTCTTGGTCCAAACGCATGCGTGGCATCTTTGAAATAAGAACAGCGACTGCTTCTACAAGACCATTCTCTGTCTGTTGATGTACATGAAAAAGAGACATAAAATACATAGATTTTAATTTCTCATGGCAAGAATAACCTGATGTCACCTGACATGAACAGACCAACTTAAGGAAAAAGTGTAAATGAAATCCTTGAAATATTAAAATACAAAAAAGAGAAAACCACTTGGTTGAAAGGAGCGAAGACAGAACTAGCATATAATTTCTCCAAGTTTTAACAAATCGGTCAAATAAATGACTGAAGATTTGCACAAACCTCTGACTACTGTATAATGTTTCTAAGTCTTACTGAAAGAATTAGAAGCTTATGGTCCAATGATACTCTAAACATGCTACTTTTACAGTTAAATAGAGCTACATCTTTCAGATGCAATGCATAACAATCAATTTATTACCAACCTCACGGTTGCTGAGTTGATCTAATTGATAAGATCCATGCAAGCGCAACATTTTAACCTGCAAGTAAAAATATAAAACTGTACCCAATCATAAAAATTCCACAAAAAGTATACCTATCACGCTTCCATCATTGTAAGCTATGAAACCACATTAGACTATCAAACCACTTACCACGATATCTAGCCAACCAACTGCCAATGCTGATGACATAACTTCCCAGTATTTGGGATCATCCTCCACAACCTGTGCATTGAATAAACCGACTAAATACTATTATCTTAGATGAATCTAGAATGAAGTACAAATCAGTCAAACAACTTGCAATCCTAGACCCTAAAACTGCATGAGTACCATATAGGGAAGTTAACTTCATAAAGTACATATAAAGCTAATTATTTAACACCTGCAAGTTAACAAGTTCTTTTTGAAAATCAACAAGCTTTGAGTGGACTGTTGGGTATGTTCCCGAGAAAAGGCTATCATAATCCTGCCAAGACACAAATTGCTTGTTAGCATGAAAGAAGTAGCAAACAACTTTAAAACCAAAGTAATGTAAAACTTGATGGATACAGCAACAAAAAGGTAGGAGATTTACAGCTAACCAATCGACAAGGCGTTCGGGTAACCACGAATGAGATGGCTTTTCTGCATAAAACATTTCCAATAGCTCCCACCCAGCCTTCAAACTAGTCGGTTCCTCTCCTTCCTGAGGGGGAAAAAAACAACTTGAAATTAAAAGAAAAAACAGAAGCATATGGTGTCTCACCTAAAAAAAAAATGAAATTACCGACCGTAATGACAGACTTTGGATCGTCTATAATCGGAACTGCCGGCGATTTCTTATTACCAAGAAGAGCATTTATGTCCTTGCTGTACTCCATTATGTAATCCCACCTGAACACAGCAAATTCAAAACTTTTTCAGAAAAAAAAATCACATATATTGCAACAAAATTTAAAATTTGAAAATTAATTACCAGTCAACGTCGTAAGGTAAAGAAGTCATGGACATTTTGGACAAGCTGGAGGCGGCGTTTTTTCTGCTCTGGAGTAAAGCAAAAGGAGAGACCGAACCGTAGGCGATCCTCCGCCAACAAGCGTCGCTCATTTCGCCGTCCCCGCCGCCGAGCTTCACTTCCACTACTTTTCCTCCTGCGTCGTCCTTGTAGGACTCATCCGCGGAAGGAGCGGCGAAAACCGAGACGCGCAGGGAGTTTCCACGTGACCATGAGATAGAGAGTCTAGAGATTGGAGACTTGAGGCCATGGTGGAAAGGATAAACCGCCGCGCCATGGGACTCCGGTGAGAGTGGAACCAAAGTTCCGCCGCCTGAATCTGACGAGACGCCGGGCATTTTTTGCCAATAAATCAGTGAGTCCGAGTCTCAACTCTCAATCACCAAGCATTAGGGTTTTCGAGAGGGTTTAAGAAAGGGGGGTGGAATCTGCCGAATGTTTGGTTACGAGGCAAATGATGCAATGCCCTCGATTAAGTCCTTGAAAAAAAGGCACCCACCAATTATTAGTTACTAAATGTTACTAAGTATTTATGAACTTCTTTCCATGCCGTTACTTAAAAATATTAGACCTTCAGGCGAGTTTGAGTAAAAAATAATAATTTTAATTTTAATATTTAAAAATTAAATTAAATTAATTTAATTTTTAATTATAAAATATATTAATTTTATATTTATATTTATATAATTTTTGTCATTCATCTATGGAGATCGGCACGCATTGTCGTAATTGATGCAAATCACATGGTGGAGGTTGTTGCAGGAAGACACATTGGGATTCATAGTGGCATTTCCGATGCGAAATTCCAACTAGGATGATGTTTACATAAACAACATTGACTCATTTGCTTTCTCGGTAATAAGGATTAGGATTGGAGTATTATATCAATGAAAAATAAATATTTATAATATTATTGTATAAATATTAATTTATATTTTAAAATTTAATAAAAAATTATTAAAGATTAAAGTTAAATAAAATATTTTAAAAAATATTATATATATAGGTTTAAACTATTTATTTGCAAACATAGATTGACTTAAGAAAAATTTAAGACTCATATTTTGGACAAAGCTAAACTAGATCAAGAATAAATAATATTAATACCATACTCAAATTTTATATAATCATAATTGATAATATGTATTAATAAATCAAACATCTCTACTAATTTTTCTTAATATAAAAAAGAATATCTGAATTGGTATAGTAAGTTTATTTGAGATCAACTCAGTAGGTAAAATTATTATTTTATCAAAATATTAAATTGAATTTATGCTAATGAATATAAATAAAAGGATATTATAGTCATTTAATAATTTTTAATAAAATTAATTTTAATTTTTTTTAAAATCCATTTTTGAATGCCCAATCGCCACTTTTTTTTTTCCTAAAAACTACTACATTTATTAAAAAAAATTATTTTCTTTTAATCACCTAGTTTGTGGTGTCCTAAATTTTAATTCAAATATATATTTTTTTTAATTTCCAAACAAGCACCTTACTCTACTCTAATGTCAATTGTCAAATGAAATTAACGTTAACAATTACTATGTATATAATTAGTAGTTAAACATAATTCATAATTAACATTTTTAATCCTAACTTCGATATAAATCTAACCCAAGCTAAGACTGTAACACAAATTATCCAGCACATAGGCTACTACCTTCAACGCAGCCGCTGCCCTCACCATCGTTGTCCTGGCCAAATATAAGCTGCCAAATTCAGAGACTTCTCCTGATCATTACTCCATTTTGCACGACAAATAACACAGTTAGCCGACCTCTTCCCTCTGCTTCTCTTCCATCTCATCAAAAATTATTCAGGAATCAGGTTTCTACAAGTCGAACAAGCCATTATTTTCTCCCTTTTCTCCATTTCCTCTAAGCAAATAGGACATACTGTCCCTTCTTCGATCTCGTTGACTCCTCCTGACCCACCTTGCTTCTTAGCTCGAGAGAAAAGCTGATGAAACCTCTCACGTAGGGTAGGCCCCGCTAATGCTTTAAGCAATGTAGGCGTCCCAAATAGGCCGCTGGGCTGGTATGGCCGAAGAGTCCTCCTGCAGAGACACGTGTCGTCCATTAAGACACCTAACGCTCGGATTAGAACAAATAAGATGTGCTTGCATGGGTTCGTACGGTCAGGGCACGTGCGTGAAGGGGTTGAACATAAGGTGACGGTGTAAACATTTCCCGTGGCACCTAAGACAAAGAAGTTGGAATCGGATCTATGGAGAAGGAAGAAGGGGTGCTCAGGCTATCCAGTCGGCAAAAGGATGGATTGGTTTGAACCGGTGGTGTAGCCTATTGTGGTGGAGGTGATGATGATAGTCGTTTGGTGGGGTTGTTGATGATGATGAACTAGAAACGAGGTCCATAATTGGATTATAGAAAACTGAAGGCGGAGGAGCACTTGAAATCTGCTCTTTTAAGGCAATGATTGGCTTTGTTAGACGCTTTTGGCTGAGATTTTTTGGGTAAAATTGAAGAACAAGAGAAGAATAGCGGGCGAGATGGTTTGGGAAATACTGCGAGGATGGGAATCGGGAAAACCTTAACTTGATGCGCGACAATAGGGGAACTATGTGCGAACCGCTGTGGCTGAAGTTTAGGTCATGTGTATAAAGGTTGATTAGCAGGCAAGTTAAACGCATGAAATGTTAAAAAAAATGTTAGGTTGAGGTAAGGCAAGTTATGGCCTGTTGAAAGCAAACGAGACTTTTTGCCATTGCTCTGATCAATGGCTTTAGATATAAGAATCCTATATTTGTGTTTGATTCCAAGATTAAAATGAAAGGAAGTTCAGTCAAATTGTGGCGTGGAATTCATGGGAACATTAAATTGTTGGTATCTTGTACGTGGAGATTTTTCACAAAACTCATGCATTAGCCATAGATGGCTTGTCTATCTGCAGAGTTAATGCATTAGATGGGCAGTAAATTTGGTTCAAATGGAAACGGAACAAAGTTGCTTCCTTCCCATGGATTAGATGACTTACATCGGAAGCAGAGGCTGAAGGATTGCTGTAGATTTTAAAACTGCACAGAACTTCCTTTCGATGTTTAAAGGCCCTTAAAGGTTATGTGGACCTCCACTGGGGCCTCTTCTCAGCCTACAAACAAGCTTACGTGGGCCTCCCCTCTTCCCATTTCAAATTTTGCTTCCTAGTTGTCTGGCTTCAATTTTCAGGTCTATTTATCAATTAGATTGCCTTCAATACCTGCTGCCTCTCCACTCAGCGGTTTCTTCAGCTCGGCTCACATCATATATTGGAATTGATTCAAGGAGCTTACTTTGAATCCTTGTTCACTTTTCTTAACTTGGTAATTGAAGTTCTACAGGCCATTCCACGCCATTGATCTTTAACATATTTTATATTCAAAGAAAGCCATGCTCATTAATTATTTTGATAACCATATTATATTATATTATATTACTAGTTTTTTTAATCCGTGCAATGAATGGATTATTTTTAAAAATTTTTAATTTATATATAAATAAATTGGTACGTATTGTTCTATTTTTTAATTATTGATAACTTATTTTATTTTTATTTTCCCGTCATTTTAATTTTAAATTTTTTTCTTTATTCAACAAAATCTAGGAAGAACGTGAAAAATTGGTAAATTATAAATATATTTATACTTAATGCATTGTCCATGTGTAGATGTATACACTTATAATGAACTATATCTTGCCACCTATTAAAAAACAAAGTTAATTTATTTAGTTTTAAGGACTTTTAAAATTTCTTATTTGTTTAGTGCTTAAGTGTCATAATATTAATCACTAACAATATATAACCTTACATATCAATAGTACGTCAAATACAAATTCATTATAAATAACCTTATTTGTTTGCCTTATAAATGTAATACGAACCTTTAGATGCCAATATTGCTTAAAACAATCTTTTCAAATAACAACGTCGAATAAATAATTTTGATTTTTTATAATAAATTTAATCATCATATACATAAAGTAACAAAAAAGCATTAAAAATTACGAAATACAAAAGAGGTTGACGGAAAAGAACGTCAATTAATATTGTGGCAAAAGGCTATTTTACTTCAACCATTCACTTAAGGTTAAGGTTAGACATAGTTAAGATTTTAAAGTAAAAAAATAATAGCTTACATGATATATTGATATTGAGCTTAGTTATATCATAAGCATTTTCTCAACGTCAAAAATTTTTTTTGAGTTTTAGATTAATTTCAAAATTAATTAAAAAAGGTGTAACGAAAGATTCAATCTAAAAAAATTATATAAAGAAAATTTATATCGCTTACTTTCAATAGAGATTTTAAACTATTTACAAACGAGGATAGTAGACTTACATATATTTTCTTAAAAGATATTTAAAAAAAAAACTATTTTAATAGAATGAAATATTTCATAATTGCTTAATTTTTATGAAATTAAAAAAAAA
>JBBYHO010000016.1:5344805-5378049 GCA_038382025.1 Adansonia gregorii | reverse complement strand
CGAACTATTTCATTTGGCTCTTTTTCAAATTCGATAAATTTTGATTGATCGTATATTTTATTATAATTTATGATTTAGAGTATTATTTCTTATTTGGTCCCCTTCGATTCCATATTTGAAATTACGATCGAATTAATTTATTAAAAAGAATGGATTCAATATATTTCTTATATACCCGTAGATACTATTTTGGATTTGAATAAAATTTTGGATTAATCTATCTTTATTGACTGCCTCTATTATATTGTTGCTAGCACAAACTATTATTTTTTATTTTGGATCTTCTAAATCATTCTTGCATAAAATCCGGATCCATTTTTTTTGATCCTTCGATAAAAAATTTGTTTTCTTCGTACCTGCTGCCAGTCTAATTCAAGATTTTGATTAATATATTGTTAGCTAAAAGATCAAAGATGGCCAAAGACATGGTTAATTAGTTATGAAATTAGAAAAAACCGTTACATAGCATTAGGAGAAAAGAGGAAAACTTCAAAGAAAGTGGGAAAACGAAAAGGACCTTTTATTGAATATATGTATGTATGTATGTATGTATGTATGAAATAGTGAGATTAGTAAAATTTGCATGTGGCATGTGAAAGACGTTGCTTACTTGATCAAACACATACTTCAACTTCCTTTCACAGTTTCACCACTTCAAGGCTCCAACATTGACCGTTGAATAAGGACATTGAACAAATTTGCAATGTTTTTATTTATTGCTCACTTTTCTTTTTTTATAATATCCTTTTTTGGGAAAATTTCAAAGTCCCCCGGTTCATGTGAAAAAGCAAACAATTTAAGAGAAATCTGAAGCTTATTAACATTAATTATACATCATTTGGAAAAACAACGAAATTATGATACTATATAATGAAGGAAAAGTTGCAATACTTGGTCAGGTCAAAAGCCTACAAGTTTCTTTCCAATCTAAAGAGACTGGGTCTTCCTTACAATGCATTAATGCATACAATAAAACGACAAAATTAAAAAAGTGGGTCATAAATCTCTCTCTCTCTCTCTCTCTCTCTCTATATATATATATATATATATGCATGCATATGTTGAAAATCAAAGAGTTCCATCTTCACCAGGCACCACCTGCCTAGCCAAAAGCAATTTACATTGACCAAAAAAAGCAGATAAAAAAAAATTAAACTAAATTTCAACCATACGTGAGAATATGTAGAAACAAGAAAAAAAATAAAGGAAATAAATTTGCAATATTAACAATGAAAAAAAAATGTTATGTTCTTGATTGGATTGACATGTAAGCTCGTAGGAGGAAACATATCAGCTGCATTCTATATAACAGAAAAGACCATGTGTAAACAATGATGACACAGCTAATTTAGAGAAAAGTAATAGAGTATACAGTAAAAATATTACTACTATGCGGACAAATATATGTTATAACTCCAAGTTTTAGAGTTTTACTATTTATTAGATTTAAAAGTTACTATAGTATTATTATTATAAAGATATAGATTTTATTTAGTGGTTTCACAATTTACAATTCACTTTTCCAGTGTCCACCATGGTCATCTTCTTCATAACGGCACAAGGATGCTTTCATTGAAAAAACTTTGCAGTTTGCAAGTTGTTTTGGTGACTTTGATAACATAAAATAAAAATATTGTCTCGTTGAACACCCATTTCTGCACGTGGTGGGCCGCAGCAGCAGCAGCAGCTTATTTTATTCTCTTTGACATTGAAAAAGGAAACGCCATCAAGCTTTGATTTCCAACTTTCCTTGAACAATCTTTCTGGGGTTCCCTTTGATTCTACTTTGCCTATAAAAAGGTTGGTTTTTGTTTTATGAAACATTAAGGCAAAAGCTTGCTTTTCTTTACCTTGTTTCTCAGTTTTGTTGTGTTTTTTTTTTTTTCAAGCTTTCTTTGATTTGCAGAGACTGGTATTGGGTGGAGAAGAAAGAAAATCTTAGTCCTTATTGTTGCTAAGAACAATGATGAACGGTGGTGATTTAGTGGATAACAAGTACGCTGTCGCTGGTGGTGTCGAGGATATGTACGGTGAGGATGCTGCATCATTGGATCAACCTGTCACTCCTTGGACTGTCTCGGTTGCTAGGTGATTTCAGATTTCTGCATTATCTTCCTTCAATTTTCCCTTTTTGTAGTATGATATATATATATATATATAGAATTATCGCGTGTTAAAATGATACTCATTTCATACGATCTCCATTAATACACTTTGGATCTGACAAAAATCTCGATGTTAATCTAAAAAGCACAACAAGATCACGCTCTTTGCATATAAAAGTTGTTTTGGTAGTGTAGAATAATGACAAAAGATAAATCTTCTACAATATTTGTCTTTTTCTATCAAAATTTTCTGCGAGCTGTTGCTTATTCACTGGCGACAATAGAAAATTTAGCATTTTTCCTTTTGTGTCTAATAACTTCATTGGCGATGTAAATATTTTTGGATTTTTAATGATTAATTAAGCTGGAACTTGCAAACAAAGCGATGCATTGTAACATAAACATAAAACGCTACTGCTAATCTGCTGTTATTCTTGCCTTTTTATAGACATTTCATTCAGAGATTTTGGAATGTCTGAATTGATTTGAAGAAAAAATGATTATGATTCTTCTAACTCAAGATCTTTATTATTCTTGTTGCAGTGGGTATTCCTTGATGCGGGACCCTCGTCACAACAAAGGGCTTGCCTTCACTGAGAAAGAGAGAGATGCACACTACCTGCGTGGCCTTCTTCCCCCTGTTGTTCTCAGTCAGGAGCTTCAGGAGAAGAAGCTGATGCATAACCTTCGCCAATATAAAGTTCCTTTGCAACGATACATGGCCATGATGGATCTTCAGGTACTTGTTCATGTGTTACATTCCCCAACATCACATTAATTGGTGGTCGATCCAAGTGATTTTTCACTGCTCTTGCACATTCAGTTGAATAACTTTTTTTTTTTTTTTTGGTGGACCTGTTGACAACTTGACTTTATTGATGGTCCACTGCAATTTTACAGGAGAGGAATGAACGACTTTTCTACAAGCTTCTTGTCGATAATGTCGAGGAACTGCTCCCTGTTGTATACACTCCAACAGTCGGTGAAGCTTGCCAAAAATATGGGAGCATTTTCAGGCGCCCTCAGGGTCTTTACATCAGTTTGAAAGAGAAGTATGTGTTTGATTTATGTTCTGTGCGAATGTTTTTTCTTTTTTTATGTGTTACATAACAAACAATAAGCATCGCATATCCATCAGGGGGAAGATTCTTGAAGTATTGAAAAACTGGCCTGAGAGAAGTGTTCAAGTTGTTGTTGTCACTGATGGTGAAAGAATTTTGGGACTTGGAGATCTTGGTTGCCAGGTAATATTGATATTTGTATTGAAGCTGTGAGTTAAAACAATGATAATCTCTCCCTCTATTGTGGACCAACTTAATGATTTTTAATATATGATTGTTTTCAGGGAATGGGCATACCTGTAGGAAAACTTTCCCTGTACACAGCTCTGGGAGGAGTTCGCCCCTCAGCAGTAAGCATTACTAAAACCTTTTTGTTTTATGATTGATTTTCATTTTCCCCTTTTTTTTTCAATTTTTTTTCAATGGTTGAGCTTATAGTTAGAATTTGGGTTTAAGTAACGCCATTGTAGTATCCCTTATATGACTTTTGTTCAAAATTCTATGGAATTCAGGCTTTCTGTTCTTTTACAAAACAGTATAAATTCTTTCCTAAATCAGCTAACTGGTATTTTCAGTGCTTGCCTATTACTATTGATGTTGGGACAAACAATGAGAAGTTGTTAAATGATGAGTTTTACATTGGGCTTAGGCGAAGGAGGGCAACTGGACAGGTTTGTTGATTTTCCTTTGCGTCTATATATTTCCATTCCAGTCATAATTTATTATGCCATAAATGCATTTACTTATCCGAAATACTGAATTACATCGATTTCCATGGTTTAGGAATATGCTGAACTTCTTCATGAGTTCATGTCCGCAGTTAAGCAGAATTATGGAGAGAAAGTTCTAATACAGGTAATCATCCGTTCATGTTCATTTTAGGCCTTCACTTTTGGATTTTTCACACGTTCAGTTCTCTGAATATACTTTAACTGGCTTTCAGTTTGAAGATTTTGCAAACCACAATGCATTTGAGCTCTTGGCAAGATACAGTTCTACTCATCTTGTTTTTAATGATGATATACAGGTAACATGCTCTAACCAGATTCCGGTCTTCTTTTCTCCTTTATGGTGGTAACGTTATTTTAGTTTTGAGAGATATTCTATCTTATATGGCAACTGTTCCATAATTGCAGGGTACAGCATCTGTGGTGCTGGCCGGGCTTCTTGCAGCCCTGAGATTACTTGGTGGAACTCTTGCTGACCATAGGTTCTTGTTCCTGGGTGCTGGAGAGGTAAGGCTTAACTAACACAATGCCAGAAACTGAACTTTTCTAGACAATACCTGCTATTTTTCTTTATATCACTTATCCATATTTTTTATTTATAAAGAAAGAAAACCTATTATGCATGTTTAAAGTCCAACTGTTTTTCCATTTTGGGTATTGATAGGCTGGAACTGGTATAGCTGAGCTCATAGCTCTTGAAATGTCAAAGCAGGTAACATGTTTTAAGCAATTTCTGACGCTAAGTATTTGTTTCCTCTTACAGGGTTTATTGCTAAACATATTCTTTTTGTTTACAGTCTGGAAATCCAATTGAAGAGAACCGCAAGAAGATTTGGCTTGTAGACTCAAAGGTACTTTGAATTTCATATGAACATCTTTTAAGAAAGACGCTAGCTCTTAAAATTGGCATATTTTTGTCCATACTTTCTGACTGTGATGAGTTTTGAATTGTGTGACAGGGATTGATTGTTGAATCTCGCAAGGAGTCGCTTCAACACTTCAAGAAACCTTGGGCTCATGAGCATGAACCTGTCAAGGAACTCGTAGATGCTGTCAAGGTGTGTTAACTTGTCTTGAATTATTCATCAATATTCAAAAAAAAGAATTTTTTACCATACGCATATATGTTCCTTCCTTCTCACCTTTGTCTTGATTAATCAGACAATCAAGCCAACTGTCCTGATTGGAACATCTGGAGTGGGAAAACAATTCACAAAAGAGGTTGTCGAGGCCATGTCATCCATCAACGAGGTTCTTTATCTCTCTCTTTCCCCCTATACATCTGTGTATGCATGTGGGTATCATCTCAACTGAAGAGTATCGTACTAATCTTGATGGTTGACTAAACTTGCAGAAACCTCTTATCATGGCTCTATCTAACCCTACCTCACAAGCTGAGTGTACAGCAGAAGAAGCATATACATGGAGTGAGGTATATGAAATGCAATTTTCTTTCATGTTCATCACGATGAGATGCCTTGTCAAAATATAATGCCAGGTAAAATTAGTTTTAAAACTCTTTATATAATCTTTGCCCCTTTGTTCTTTTTTCAATTTTCATCGCCAGGGTCGTGCAATCTTTGCCAGTGGAAGCCCATTTGACCCCTTCGAATATGATGGCAAAGTCTTCGTGCCTGGCCAGGTTCTGTCCATACCTTAAGTATTTTTTAAATTCAAAGTTGCTTGCCACCCAGATTTTCTTACGCGAGTTTTTATCTCCTTGTTTGATGTCTTTCAGGCAAACAATGCTTACATTTTCCCTGGATTTGGTTTGGGTGTAATCATTTCTGGTGCAATTCGTGTACATGATGACATGCTTTTGGCAGCCTGTAAGTGCATCAAGCCACCCAAAAAAAAAAAAAAAAAAAAAAAACCTAGTCTCATTCAAAATTTCTCTAGAAAATCCGTTTTTTACCAATATGTGCTAACCTTTTGGTTGTTTTTCCGTGGTGACAGCCGAAGCTTTGGCTTCACAAGTAACGGATGAACACTACGATAAGGGACTGATTTATCCACCATTCTCCAATATCAGAAAGATATCAGCCCACATTGCCGCTAAGGTTGCTGCCAAGGCATATGAACTTGGTAAGTGCCTTGCCTGAAAACCTGATATACATGATCCTTTTTATATAATTTGTTGAGTTCTTCAAATCATTGTCCTCCTCCATTTTCATCCATTACACATTTCTTTGATTGTTCTAGGTCTGGCTTCTCACCTTCCTCAACCTAAAGATCTCGTTAAGTATGCGGAGAGCTGCATGTACAGCCCAAACTACAGAACCTACCGTTGAAATTGAAGCATAGTCGTCCTATGATTTTGCAAGCCTCAGCATCAATTGGCTTTACTCTTGTCATGGCATAGCAATCCATGACCTTTTGATTTTTTTTTTATTATAAATGCTGTTATATTGTAATCCTATTTTGAAATGAATCACAACATTAAGGTTCCTTTTTTCCTAGAAATAAAATTCAGTCCTTTCAATAAGACGTCATTACATGTATTACGTATATGATATCGGCTAAACTCACTCAAAATGAAGCTCCAAAACATTTTCTGCCACGACAACGAATGGAAGTTTCTAGTAACATATGAAACGCATATTATATAATACTTCCATTTTCATAATAGCTTCTAAGATATATCTGATTTTGTTAAAATAATAGTAACCATTAATTAAATAAAAAATTTGATTATTTGGTGTCTATAGATATTAATTAAAATTCATTTAATTATTATTTTTCCTTAATCATCATTAAAATGGTTTTATCCTGGACATGTTAAGGCCAAAAGAAAGAAAAAAAAACTTAAAAGAAAAGGCACGCGCGTGCAGGCAACGCAAGACCAAGTAATCAACGGCTAGATCCGTGTGCTATAAAAGGGTTCAACGAGGCTTCAAGAAAATAAACCTAGGCCACAAAAGAAACGGAACGACGCGCAGCGGATTAGTCTTCTTCGCACTCTCTCATCTTACGGTCCCACTTTCTCGCTCGTTTTCGCTGGATAAACCATTGCCAAACACAAATTTTGAGACCCTTCTCCCACGAGAATTGAAGAAGTGGAGAAAAAATGGGGCGCGCAGTTCTCTCTCAATTTCTCATTCTTTCCAATTCCGCTCCTCGCCTTTCATCTTCACTGTATTTACTCTCTCCTTCTCGCCTTCGTACTTTGAATCAATGAAAATTTTATTTAATTTTTTTTATCTATTTACATTCTTGTTTGGCTTTTGTACTAAAGCAGGTCTTGTGGCCGACTTGGAATTGGAATTAAATACTTTAAAAGACCTGGATTTATCCGTCATAATCGTGCTATAAATGGAGGCAATGGCGCTGGTTTCCGTTGCTGCTGCAGTGTCTCGCTCTCGCAGCCAGCTGTTCCAGAGACTTCTTCGAGCTCTGTCAGGTAATCTCTATTTGCATAGTTTTTTTTTTTAATCTTATTTTTAATAGATTTAATGAAAATAAAATCTTAGGGTTTTTTTTTGGAACGCAATTGTAAATATAAGCTTGTCTGAATTGATAAATTGATTGTTGAAAATCCAGAATGTGATTCTAATCTTAACTTTGCTCACTGCCTGTTTGGAACCAAATTAAAGTTGAATTAATTGCATCACAGAATGAAGGTAGAGTTGCTCACAAGTGATTTTATCCATTTTAAAAAGAACTGTTTATTGCATTCCTGTCTAAGGACATTGTAGATTTCAAATGACCTTAATTTTTTTATTTCATTACTTTAATTCCCAAAGCATAAACATGTTTTAGTAAACATATCTTGAATTGCTTCTAGGAAGAGGATTGTGTCAGGAGTCCAGCCAACAGGATCCATCCACCTTGGGAATTATCTTGGTGCCATAAAGAATTGGATTGCGCTTCAGGTTCTTTTGACTTTCTCTGCTATATTCTTAAGGTCAAACATGTTAAGTGAAATGAATAATATGATTTCATGACATCAGCAATGTAGCTATTTCTGATGAAGTGTATGGAATAAACTTTTGTTTCCCATTTGACCAGCTTTATTCCCTTTTGAAGTTAGTGTGAGCACTGATGTTTGTCCTTGAGTACTGCACTTTTTCTAGGTTGTTATTGTGAAATTGGTATGTGCAATATTTTATTTGTTTATTTATTTTGGCTTGCTTTCTTCTCTATTTACTCGTTATTCTTGCGAGACTTTGAAAATATCCCTAAGGTTGGGTTTCATGTCAGGTTCTAGATGCCAGATCCTTTTTGGATTTGTGAACCTAGACTGTTGAGCACTTTCAATTTCTGGGTTTCAATGAGAATAGAATTAAATGAACCAGTTTAAGCTGGTGGCTATCTTTATCATTTTGACACTTAGAAAGGACACTTTACTGTTAGTTTAACTTTTTGCGTGATTAAGGTGTTCTTGACGTGGTTCTGTTTTGCAGAACTCGTATGACACGCTCTTTTTCATTGTGGACCTCCATGCGGTATGTTTGAAATATTATCTACATGCAGATTTCTCATTGATATTGCTGTCTTGTAATAATCCATTTATGTTGGGCTGCCTTTTGAAAGCAAGATTTTCTTCTTTCTGGATGACCATCTAGCTATTTTCAATTGATTCATATTTCTCTATGTGCAGATTACATTACCATATGATACACAACAATTATCTAAGGCAACAAGGAATACAGCAGCTATTTATTTGGCATGTGGTGTGGACACCTCAAAGGTGTGCTGCCACCTTTTCTCATTTATGATATTTTTATGAGTCATTTCGCTCCATGTTTGGAGCTCAGGTTGCTTAGAAATAATTTTGTTTGGCCATGCAGGCTTCTGTCTTTGTGCAGTCCCATGTTCGTGCTCATGTAGAATTGATGTGGCTATTGAGTTCTGCCACACCAATTGGTTGGCTAAATAGAATGATTCAGTTTAAAGAGAAATCTCGCAAGGCGGTGCGTTTTTAGCTGTATGACAGCACCATCTCCTTTACTTATTATTGATGTTGTTATCACTATAATTTTCAGCGTTAACTTTCTTTAGGTTCTGTACCATAACCTCTTATTAGTGAAGTTTTTGTCCCATTGCATTTGCAGTCGGGCAAAGTAGTGGTGCTTGAGATGTAATTATTTAATACAAATGTTTGTAGAAGAAGTTGGCTGGCATCTAATAACCTTTTTTATTCTACAAATTATCATTGAGCATTACCCCATATGCTTAAGTGCTATGAATTTGTAGGCGTCAGCTCTTAATGATGCAGAAATTGTTTAGCAAAAGCAAACATATTCCTGCAGAAGCCTTCTAGCTTTGGTGTTATCACAATTTTATCCTAAAAAAGAAAGTTTGTAGGACTTGTAACATCATGAAAGATGCTTTTTTTTTTTTTAAAAAAAAAAAAACAAAAATCTGAGTAACAGAGGATTGGTACTCTTTCTAGTAGAGTCATTATTTCATTTCATCTTTTTCTCTTATTAAATTTATGCTTTTTGTCAGTTTAAATTAATTGCCTTCTTCTGTTATGGTTTTGCAGGGAGATGAAAATGTTGGAGTTGCTTTGTTGACCTATCCTGTTCTGATGGCTTCTGATATTCTTTTGTATCAGGTGGTTTTGGAATCATGAGTATTATCCATTATTTGAGCATGCTTAACAACCTCGATAGTTTGAGTATCTTATCTGAAAAATGTTGATGATGTTTTGATCAAGTGCCCTGAAGATGCATGATTCTTACACACTTGCAGCATGCTTCTGCAGTCTGATTTTGTCCCAGTTGGTGAAGATCAGAAGCAGCATTTGGAGTTGACTCGTGAGTTGGCTGAGCGTGTTAACTATTTATATGGAGGAAGGAAGTGGAAAAAGCTGGGAGGGTGAGAATTAAGTATCTTTTAAAATATTGATTTAAATAGTTGATTCATCATTATATCTGTGCCTCACTTCTGGTTGCTGTACATGATCATCACTGAAGCTTTGACCCTTCTAATATTTTATTTTGGTCACAGGCATGGTGGTGCTATTTTTAAGGTGATGTTTCCATACTAACTCTTCATCTAGACCTTCCATAGAGCTCATGGTCCGTCACAATTTATGGAAGGTTCTTATCTAAGTTTGTTCCTTTATGTAGGTTCCTGAGCCCCTAATACCCCCAGCTGGAGCACGAGTGATGTCCCTCACTGATGGTCTTTCGAAGGTTTTGAGCAATCTATATTTTGATATATTAAGCTTGCTGCTGGTAGATGAACATAAGAGTTTCTGATCTACCCTATATGGTGCAATTTCCTCTTTGACGAATTGCTTGAGGATGATCAGATTGGGGACTCTTAGGACTTTAGAGTCGAGTATATTATCGCGTTTTTATTTCTATGTTGCTATTATTCTCTGACTTAATAACATCTCAAACTAATGGTTAAGTGAAGTCTAAAACTCATTATAATCTAGTACAGATAGACCAAACAATCTTAAGATGTAACCTCCCTACATTTAACTTTTGTGGTCACTTATTCAATGAACATAAGGCGTGTATTTCCTACTTTTTCACTTCCATTGCTTAATGAAGGTCTTAAGACTGCTTTCTTCAGAATTTAACCTAGTATCTTGTTCATAGAAATAATTATTTCATTATTTGAATTGTCTTTGGCAGAGCTCACAGTTTGTAACTGGGAATATTTGTTCCTTGCTCTTGAACCTGTAATTATTATCCAAAATATAGAAAAAAAAAAGTATTATAGAGAGGAAGATAATAGAAAATATGAAGTCACCTTTCAACGTTTATTCATCTTTTGGATCTTGCTCTATGACCAGTAAAGAGGAAGTAAATAATAGCTGATGAAACCGTTATAACTTATTTTTTTTGTTTTCCAAAATTCTTTTTTCTGTTACTGACTGATATGTTTCTGGGGTTCAATCTTGTAGATGTCCAAATCTGCATCTTCTGATCAGTCTCGAATTAATCTTCTTGATCCCAAAGATGTGAGTGGTTTAATGCATTTTCTGCCTTATTTCTCCCTGCCTATTGTGTGTGTGTGTGTGTCTTTGTGTGTCTGTTTGAAAATTATAAAAAGTTTTATTAATTACATGCATACTACAGTTCAATTTAGTAATTATGCATAAAAATTTGTATGGTAGTCATTGATTTCATAGGTCTTTAACCTGAATTGGGCTTCAAAAGCTAATTTTGAGTTGCAATATTCCGTGGGGAAAGGAAGGGGCACTTGTGGGGAAAGGAAAGGGCTCTTCTGGACTATCTTACAAAGTTTTTTCTTTATAAATTTATAAGTCAATCCTAGCTTTTGTAATTAAAGAATATATACGTTAATGACTTAATGCACTCAATTATTGATGATATAAAAAAAGTTATGGAGTTTAGCTGGTTTCAAATTTCTGTTTTTACCCGTATCTTCCCTTGGATCAGAATTAATCTCCAATTTTTTCCATGGTAGGTGATAGCAAACAAGATAAAGCGTTGCAAGACTGACTCATTTCCAGGGTTAATTCCTTAGTCCATCCAGATAATTTGAAGTGTTTTTACCTTCTTTTTTTTTGCAGTTTTATTTTTTTGTTTACATATTTCTTTATATGACAATAGAATCTAATATGAAGTCTTCCAACTTATTGTCTTTTTTGTCTTTCTTCTGGCAATTCTTACAGCCTGGAATTTGACAATCCTGACCGTCCTGAATGCAACAATCTTCTTTTGATATATCAGCTAGTTTCAAGCAAGACGAAAGAGGTTTGAAGACTGGATGTTTGTTACTTGAGTTTGACTACTCTATTTATGACTTTTAAAAAAATGCCTTTCTTTTCTTATCCATCCAAGATGGGTCAGTCATATGGTAATTGCGTCCATTACAAGTACTTTGGACTAAACTAACACTAAACCACTGAATGTTTGATCCAGTCTTTATGGTTACAATATTCACTTATAGCTGTGAAATGCTTTAAGAAGTACATAATCATTCTCTCCTTTCGAATACAAGCACATTTTTGTACAATATCCAACTTTGCATTTGAAGTTCTTATTGATAATTAAATTGTTTCTATGGTACAAGAAACTGAGGGATCATCAATCAGGCTAGATAGCTTAGGAGATTCAACATCGAATAATTGCCTTATGTTTTTATTCTTATTTCAGGAAGTTGCGCAGGAATGCCAAGATATGAACTGGGGCACATTTAAAACCCTCCTCACTGATGCATTGGTTGACCATTTGCATCCTATCCAGGTTCTTAGCACTATATACGGACTTTTTTTTAGTTGTGCATGATAGGAACATATACATGCTATTCTGTTTTACCTATATATTTTTTTTCCTTCCGATCGAGCATTTTATTGCCCCAAAGGACTTTAGATGTTTATTTTTGTACTAATACTTCATTCGAAAAATGCATTCCAACTTAAGATTAATCATATTGAATCTAATGCTGGCTTACAAATAATTCTAACCATAACAGTTCATATGTTTGCGGGGAAGAAATATATACAATATATATATTTATTTATGGATGTTTTGTGTTGACTAATTAGTTTTAGCTTCAAATCGTTGGTAATTTAGTAGTAAAAACTTTTGTGATGTACTTGAGACCTAGTGTGCCCTAGCTATCTTATTGGATGTGTGGTTAAACTTAGAAGTCAAACATTTGACTAAATGATTCCCGGAAATTGTTATGAAGCTGCCTGCTGCAGCCTAGGCAGTCTAGCAAACATAAAATCTAGTCAGATCCATGTTGCTGCTTCAGTGTTGAACCTGCATTGGTGCGCTGATGGTACCAATGTTTGATTAGGTTCCATCTTTGACAGTAGTGACTGCATGTATTTCTTTTTATGAATAATTTGTATGTACGTGAAGATATTTTTTTGCTTGATGTGCGTGAAGTTGTTTTCGGTCGATGTTGTGACCATATTTGGACCAATCATTTTGTCGATTTCTCCTACTTTGGCAATGGTATTGGTTGCATGTCTGCCAGCTATCGATTTATCTTCCATTGATGCTGTTCTATCGTTATTGATTGGGGTGTCCCCATCATTAGTCAGGTTTTCTGCTTTTGCAGGTCCGGTATGAGGAAATTATTTCTGATCCAGCTTATTTGGATGGAGTCTTGGCAGAAGGGGCTACTAAAGCTGCAGCTACAGCTGATGCTACTCTCAATAGTGTCTACCAGGCAATGGGATTCTTGCGTAGATGAGTGAAATGATTTGTGTACAAACCTTGACTTTTGGATGATTCATCGTCGCCCACAGTTTTTTGGAGTATATACCCATCAAAATATTCTGAATGAGTGATAAGGTTATTATTTTGAAGGCCCACAAATTGTTTGATGGAGTTTCCTCTACCTCTCCTTTTCAGACAGGTGCCATTTATATCCCTTAATGTTCTTTAAAATTGGGGTTTTATTGCTTTTTTCCCCAGACAATTTCAGTTGTATAAAATTCAATGAGCCTGATAAAAACTTGTTTCTCTTTCATGTTTTTGAGTGGGAACAAGTACCTAGGCAATCCTCTATAAACTGTCATTTAATCTCCAAAGGCTTGTGTGCATTGGCTTATTGAGAAATCCTTTTAGGCTATAGCTAATGAAACTGTTTAGAGTTTACCGTGCTGGACCGCTGGCTAAGTTCTTATATATTTATTTTCATTTTAATGCAACTCAAGCATGCTGTTGTCATCAAGATGAATTATAGTTTCCAGTTATTGGTGTGATATCTTAAGTGCTTTTTCTGAATGGGCTTACATTACTGATAAGGTGTTGGATTAGATGCTCTGGTTAGACAACTTAGAAAGTACCCTATAAAGTTTCTCAAGTCTTTCTAAGGATATTTCTTTTAATGATTTGAATGGAGGAGAAAAAATATAAAGATTCATCTAGCTTACCATAACTAGTTCGGATTAAGGCTTAGTTGAGTTGAGTTTTGGAAACTTCAGAATTTGCTTCATCCTTGTTCGAAGCAACTGTGTAATTGCATGTAGTGTTTATCATGTCCATGGTGGGATTCTTATCAGCATAGGAGACAGTGATAGAAGAGCGAATTATTGATCCTTCCGGTGAAAGTCAAAATCAGCAATTCTTATTCTCATCCAATTCCTCCTCCCCACAGCCTTTTCTTTAACAAAGGAGAAGATGTGATCAAGCATCTATAAAAGACCATTTGAGGGAGACAGTGAGAGGTCGATGGCGACGTGATATTGCTGTCTACCCTGTTTCTCTTACTCTCTCTTCAATGGGTGACAAAGGAATAAAGGGAGCATCCTTCTCAACTCTTCCTTTTTTAACTTTTGGCTGACAGTTTTTCAGGAGGGATGGACAGAGATACATGGTGAGGACCATCTAAAGGTAATATTCTCATTCCAATCATTAACATAATTTTTGTCTCTTCTGTTCCCCTCTTTTGGTTGCCTCGTGAATCATGATCCTTTCTGGCTCCTTTTGGCATTCTAATTTTCCTTTTTTCACAAGGCTTTGCCGCTTCAAAGAATCCTTTTTTATTGAAACAAACTAAAGCCAAAGGTTATTTAGAAATTGTGGATTTGGTAATACAATTTCAATGGCATAGATGCTTATAGGAAACTTTAGTATGTACATCTTTCAGTTGTTGACTATATTCAATCTGGTGGCAGCCTTGCCGATCGAAGATTTATTTGCAGGCATTCCGGTTCTAGGTTAGCTAATGACCATGTGTCTATAACATTAGTAAACATAGTGTTACTTGCATATGGTTGCTAGATCAACATCCATTGATCTTTCTAGAGTATGATCTGTCTGACTGTATATTTAGCTCGCCCCAGATTCCATTCTAAAGGACTTATCTGAACAGGTGAGCTGAAAAGTTGGGTATTGAGATAAGTAATAACTTTTCCAGATTAGTGACATTATTTATTCCAGTAGTTGACCTCTGACAACGATTAATTATTTCAGTTTTGTCTTTTATAATTCTTAAATTATTAGAACTAAAATAAATGACCAATTGTTTTATAATAATTATATTTAGCATATTATAGTATAGCACCTACTTAATTGTTAGGAACTGCCTCCTTTTAAGCATGACTAGAGCTCAAGGATGAGTTGTTTCGAGTTGTCAAATTATAGTAATAACGGGATTATCTGAGCCTTCTTGAGTAATTCCAAAGAGTTCAAGTAGTTTGAATACTTGAATATGTAATCATATAATTTGGTCTTTTTCACAAGTTTCTCCTTGTGGTCGGCAGATATTTGAAGGAGCACTTGGTTTATGTAATTTGCGTGACTGCTCGGAGGATGCTTGATGCTTCTAACTGAGGACTCGAAACAAATGCCTTTGCTTTACTGAATCTGGTATTGGTTTATCGGTAGGGTAGAATAAAGCTAATATAATTCCATACCTTTACATTTTAGCCTTAGAATTGTGATTGTTAGCTTTAGTCGATTCCTCTCTGGTCTTCGCTTGAAGGATTAACGGAGCAACTATACGTTCATCATGTAGAAATTTGTTGCCTGACTTGGTTTGTTCGACGGTGGACATGTAATATTGTTAACCTTTGGGCAAGGTTTTTCCAGTGTTGGTCGATGGCAACATGGCCCTCAGCTTTGGCCAACTTTGGTCCGCCACGTCCCCAAAACCAGAAGGTCGTCTTCAGCTCCAGGAGTAGTCAATTCATAAATAAACATAAAGCAAAAATAAAAAATAAAAAATGCGAAAGTATTTGTCTCTTTCGTCAGTGGTCACATGCTTGCGGGGAGGTAGGATATATTTACGCATAAATCAAAAGCCCTCTTATTTCTCGATTCCTATCCTATTTTCAAAATTTTTAAAATAAGTTCTAAGGACGATACGTTCTAATTTATATGTTTAAATATATGATAAGACCAAAAAACTTGATGATATTGTTGAAATAAAAAGTAGATTTGTATGCTGTCATCGTTTCTTAGAATGTATGTAACTTTACACACAAGGGTTAGTCTGGCTAGTGGAGGGAAGAGTAGGGTTTTTTTTAAAAAAATTAATTTAGATTTAAATTGTGGGAGTGGGATTATTATAAGAATAAAATTTTGAATGTATTAAATCGATATAGAAAAATGCAGTCATAATTTCAACTTATAATAAGGCAGGATTTTTTAGCCATTGAAAATATAGGTGCTCGTGCTAATTTGAGCTTCTTAAATGAAAAATTGGTGAGATGTTGAAGAACTGTATGGAATTATCCTTACTGACATCCCATTGATGTACTTAGGAGGGCATTACAATGTGATAAATATGCTCTCTCTTTGTCAAAATGACAAGTGTCATTTTTAATAAGTACTGCAAAATAAAATACCTCCTCACTGGTGCTTGTTTTGAATCCTTATTTCATCGACAATTTTTTTTTTGTCTTCCAGCCAATCATCAAAATCTATTTGGATATACCAATTTGATAAACGTTTGACACGTAAGCCTCTTGATTTTTATATTGCTTTTGATTCCCCCTTTCGTCATTTTTGGCCAATTATTCTTTTTCCCTTTCTTACCCGCAAGGTATAGCCTTATTACTATAAATACAAAGTCATGGGCATGGCCTTGACCTTCAAAATATCATATTCCAAATACAGCAAGCTGCCAATAATTGACATATCGGATTTTTTTTACCACTTTGTTTACAAAAGAAAGCAAGCATGGACAGTCATCGCTTGCAACACCGAGTCGCCTGCATGAGAAAGTCCCTCTTTGATCAGGTCTTAGCTCTCTCTCATTTTCTCCTTTTTTTTTTTTTTAATTCGTTTATTACCAAAATCTTCTCAACGTTATTCGCTCAAATTCATGTTAGTATTGGATACAAGTTTACGTTAGACGTAAGTTTTTATATTTTTCTTATGTTCCGAACATAGATATTTAAATAAAAATGAAGAATTTGAATAATATTAGATCAACATTGAAAAAAAGAAAGAAAGAAAACACCAATAAACTTTTTTTTGAAGTTTTTCTTCCTCTCTCTTTATTATCAGTTTCTTGGAAATTATTAAGGGGGCAAATAATTATATCTTGAATGGTTTTGTGTAACTTCATATATGATGCCCGCTTCAAGAATTTTCGAGCATATACAATCCAGTTACTAATTTTTAACTGCACAACACAAGCTTTACTAATCACTCGCAAATTAAAGATAAAACATTTTATTTTTCCCTAATTAACCTTTTAATTTGACTCATCCAACACAAAATCTGTACGTATCATTTGTGTGTGCATATATATATGTATATATATATATATATATATATATGGAACTTTGAAGCATTGCAACTCAATAATTTTCGTGCAAAAATTTTTCTATTTTTTTTCTCTTTTCTTCTTTCCCATCCTTAATTTCATTAACAAATCAAGTAATATTTGCAAAATTGAAGCATTGTTGTAGGGGTATCTTGATGAGCCATTCATCGAGCTGGAGGAGTTACAAGATGATGCCAACCCTAATTTTGTACAAGAAATCGTCACACTATATTACTCTGACTCGGCAAGATTGATTCAGAACATCGAACAGGCACTGTAAGGGAGAACAGCATATATTCTCATATTAAATCGTCAAATGTAATTAAAGATTTCACTGCGTCAAAAAATATAAATTGCGGTTGCAATTCAAAGTTTTCTCACTAGGGAAAGTTTGTTAATCCATGCATGCAGGAACACTAAGCCTATTAACTTCAGTAAACTGGATGATTACATGCATCAATTCAAGGGAAGCAGCTCCAGGTAACACACTTAAATACTGATTTTTTATTTAAAAAAAGGTGAATTGATGTCATTATTATATTAGGAGCAATATAATTGTTTCTCTGAGTTACTTGATTATGTTTTTTATTGAAGCATTGGAGCTAAAAAGGTGACGAATGAATGCACAGTATTCAGAGAATACTGCGGTGCAGAAAGTGCTGAAGGGTAATGTTCTTGTTCAGATACAGATTAGTACGATGCTTAACTCCTAATCTATGTTACCAGGATTCAAAAATAAGTGCCTGTATTTTAAAGCTTTTTCTTATATTTGCAAGATTATACTTACGTTTTCATATTCGAATATATAGTGAAATCAAATACTTTAAGAAAAATAAAGCGATTGGATAATATAGCTTATGATCTGCTCTTGGTAGGCGGAATTAAATTGGTAAACCCCACCCAAACTGAGCTCATATGTCATGATTTGTATAGATGCATTAAGACTTTTCAGCAAGTGAAGCAAGAGTATGCAATCTTGAGGAGGAAGCTCGAAGTTTATCTTCAGGTCTCAATTTTTGATATATTCCATCTCTATAATAACTTCAAATTATTTGAGAACTAGCATTTACAGTAAATTGCTTTGTCTGATTTTTATTCAGATGGTGAGACAGGCTGCGGTTGTTAACAACAGAGCATAAGGTGCCCCCTCTCAGTTTCTGCAAATGGGAGATATACTGATATAGCCACCCCCTTCACTAAAATTAGTTCATTACTATGGAAACAAGGATATACGTTTGTAATTGATGCATAAGTAATTATGTATTGAAAACCTAAATATTATCAATAATAGTAACAATAATCTGCCACTTTATTTTTCATACAGAATTTTGATCAAGTTGTTTCCCCCTTGCGCTTGCCCGAATTCTCTCCTTCATTTGGTGGGTTGGCAAGAGTGAGTGCAAAGTGTCAAAATAATATGAATATTAGATAAATATCTATATATGTAACAGAAATTATTAACATGAAACATAAATATGATATAGATATATAAAATTATCAGATCTAAATCTAATCTATAATTTCAAGATTTGGGTTTGGGAGGGAGTGTTGGACTTTGGTTGTGGGACAGACAGGACCCAGATTTTCTCGTTTGAATCCAATCACGTGATTCTTGTGGTATTTCTAGGCCCAAGTTTTCAGAATGTCTGGAGAGAGGAGGGAAAATGACCAAAGAGAATGGAACAATATTAAATATTAATCCAATCAACATTTAAAAGCTATGCGAAACAAGAACCTTGCACAGTGTTCATCTTGTATCTGCTTGGGTGAGTCATCACTAGATATTCTTGGTTGGATTGTTATGAACATCCACTTAACAGCAGTCAAACTTGTTAAGTTGTAAAGATTAAAAGAAAAAGGATCAAGAAGAAAAGGGAGGAATAAAGCAAAAAAGTTCCAAAAAGGCACCTCATAATGTGAAGTTGGCAATTATCAGGGCAGGCAGTACTAAGTGGGATGTTAGGGCTCCACTACCATTTACAGATGATAAGCGCAAAAGGGTTAGTTGTTCTGCTAATGATTATGATCAGGACTTCAGTTTTATTTTTTTTTCCCAATATTCATTGAACATTTCCATTGCCTACTTTTATGTTATCTTGACTTTAATAGGACGAGCTTGATACGATTATATGTTCAATATAAATATTTATTTAATTTTTTTTATATATTTAAAGTTTATATTTTAATTTTATATTTAAATATATATTGATCGAGGACGAATACATTTAAAAAAAAAAAGTATATATGCTAAATGGAAAATAACTTATTGTCTGAAATGCTAAACCCAATAAAGAAAAGGTACGCTTTTCCTTCCATCCATCCATGAAACGTGGATTTAGAAAGCGTGCTTGAAGGAGTTTTAAGAGTCAACAATTTAATAATGACTGCTATCAAGGTATTGTAAACTGTGTGTTATCTTTTCAATCAGAAACCTAATCAGAGTTCTAGTTTCTCAGTTCAACAGATGTTTGAAATATGTCCTCGTTTTGGGACATACGGGTGGAGTTGACTAGGGTTTACTTACTTTACTAGTGGACAATTGTAGTGAAGGGTTGAAAAGAGATATGGATACAGGCATTTTTTTTCTTACTTTTTGTATGAATCCTATTCCCATGCAATGGAAAGCATTTGATTATCACACTTTAATCTTTTTCAGTTGCGATTGTCAGAGATTGTGGACCATCGAGGTTGACAATCATATGTATATCGTATAGTATTAAGAGAAGAGATTATATACATTATTAATATGGACTATATAAATAGGAGACAGGCAACACAGGAAAATATTTTAGTGGGTATTTGATTTAATTTTTATGTATTTAATCAAATGTATAAATGTAGGCATTAAGTTTTGCATTATCAAAGAAAATGAAACAACATATGCTGTCCTTATCATGTGCCATGTCCATGTGCCTAAGCCTAGGATAAGCATCATAAGAGTCTAGGCCTAGCATTTGCTTGATCTTTGACAAAAAAGAAGAGGAACTAACAATGTTGTCTTGTCTAGATTCTTCATCAAATTATGTGACCTCAAATTCCATTATGTGCAAGCTGTTACCTTTCTCATGTTCTATTATCACATGATTTCCCAATTAGTTTCTTGATTGAAGTTCTGTTATTTACCAGGAATTAGTAATTTTCTGTGCCCTTTGCCTCCATTGAACTTTCCTTATACTCTACAATTTATTTGTGTAAACCAGCTAGGATCTAAATAAGATGGGAGAATATCCTCAATTGCTGAATCTAAATCCCATGAACAATGAATGGCTTGTAAAGCATAAGGTACCAGAGGACAGAAAGCTGGAGTTGAGACTTGGTCCTCCAGGAGAATTCCTTGGCTACAACAGCAGTACAATTCATGGAACAAAGAGAGCTTTCCAACACACTGCTGAAACAACAACGGGAGAGAAAGACTGGTCGATATATACAAGCGAAAACCAAACTGAGAAAACAGGTGATACAGTGAATTGTACTCCAACTCTATGGTCCTATGGCTCTACACAATATTGTGCTTTTCAGAGAGACACCGAGAAAGAGGTGCCACAACATTCAAAGGCTTCATTTTTCCAGAACTTACCAATCTCCAAGAAGCTTGCTGGCATGGCCGAGGACTTTTCACATCCATGTAGCTCTAGGACGCCAGAGATTAAGTTTCCTGATAGGAAAGCATGTTCTAGTCTTGCCAATGCTGATGCAGATACCACCACAAACAATACCACAAATAAAAGGTTATCATGCTTTAACTTTTGATATTTTGCTCGTGATATTTAATTAAGGATAAAGAAAACTGTATTTTCTTAGTGAAAATGAGTCTATTTAAATGTCCATAACAAATGCCGTGAATTTTATTTTACTTTATTTATGAAGTTGTATTGATTAACCCTTGGTTGATGCCCACTACTAAAGCCAGATTATTGTTTCTTATCTACTTTTCTCACTGCCTCAAAATGAGCAGAATTGAATATTCCCCAGTTGTTGGGTGGCCTCCAATTCGGTCATTCAGGAAAAGCCTTGCTAGCAGCAGCTTGTCCAAACCAGCTTCTGAATCCCCGAATGAAAAGGAAGACACTGGAGGAAAATCAGAAAATTCGAAAACTCAGTTGTTCGTAAAGATCAACATGGAAGGAATCCCTATTGGACGTAAAGTGAACCTCGGTGCTTTTAACAGCTATGAGAAACTCTCACTTGCCATAAATGGGCTATTCAGTGGTCTGCTTGCAGGTTAATAACTAGTTTTTCTTAAAATCTTACACTTTGTGTTTTGTTTGCTTAAGGTGATCACTGGTTTGTTACAATTAAATCTAGCTCAAAGAGACTCTTCAGCCACCCAAAATAAAAACAAGATCGAGGAATTAGCAAAAGAAGACGAAGGTTCAGTAACTGGAACTGGGGAATATACTCTAATTTATGAAGATGATGAAGGAGACAGGATGCTTGTTGGGGATGTCCCATGGCAGTAAGCATTTTCCTTTTTATTGTTCTTTAGATTATAACAGCAACTTTCGTAAAAAATGAAACCTTCAACTACTATTCAACTGCCAAATTCAGTGCAAAAAACATTTGTTTGTCTAGGATGAAAACTTGCTGGCAGATAATCTGACCCAAAATTTTTTTGAGTGTGATGATTATGATATTCTATAATGTTATTCTTGAAGCCACCTTTACATAGAACTTGCTATGTATACTCTTTGAATCAAACTATAAATTCTTGATTTCCTTTAATGACAGTTGATCTTTGTTTTTGGTTCCAATAATTTTGATCCCTGAGTTCATCTATTTGGCAGCATGTTTGTATCCACTGCAAAGAGGCTGCATGTATTGAAGAGTTCTGAACTTTCAACTCTACGAAGTAAGTTGTACCATTTTTTTCTATTAGAACTGAGAAGTGTCAGTTTCTGTTAGCGGACTTTCTAAGAACTTTGGGGAATTTGGCTGCTTTCAGTTGGTAGCAATGAGAAAGAAAAGACACCACTTGATCCTACGGTCCGTATTTGAAGGCGACTTGAAGTTCTGGTTGTATGAAGTTCAAATGTGGGGGTTCAAAACTTCAAGTCCATCATTTGGAATCCTCTCATGAGAGTTGACATATCATTTGAGTTGGTTCTTCTCAGTTCTGAGCTATTATGATGTTTCATAGTATAAATTTGTGAATATTTGTTGGATTGCATTGTATGAGGTGTAATGGAAACTTGATGGGACTTGATAATCTCCATGAAATGCTTGTAATGTGACTTAGGTTTTGGTCTAATGATGTTTAGAATATATATATATATATATATGTATGTATATATACACACACACATATATATTTTCATTTCTGAAATGCAAAGACTATCAATGCTTCCTGAATGATTGAAAATAGAATTAATGTCCAAACTAGCCAAAGTCCACCCCTAAGACAACAAGGGGAAAAAGTGCCCAACGAAAAGGGAGGGGAAAAGTCCACAAAAAGGAAAATCAGCTAACCAACAATTTCTCTCGAATCAAAGGGTTGTAAACTTGTAATATATATATATATATATATATATATATGAATTTTGTATGGATTATTTTTTTATTGCTATAAGTTAAACATAAAATACAAGAATGTAAATTATATGAATCAATTAGATTAAATCATCGATTCTTTCGTTAGACTATTTACAATTATTATACTAATTATTGGGTCAACAAATATGTAGTTTAATTTTATTGAAGACATTATTTTAATAAAAAAAATGATCATCAAGTATTTCTTTACAACACAGTTTGTAACATGTATTATGGACTTCAAATGATCCAAAAGGAGCCAAATTTATAAATTCTATTGAAATTTTCCTTTTTAGAAAAACCGAAAGGCAATTTTGATTTCTTATAATATTTTAATAATATAATTTACTAAATAAAGAAAAAAAAATCTATTACATTGCATGATCCTTTGGTTAAGGTTTATGTATTTCTTTTTGGTTCTATTTAAAAATTACCCTTCTAATGAATACATTGATTTAGAATGATCTAAAATATTTTTACATTTAAATAAATAAAATTACATAAAACTTTAGGAAAATCGTTGTGGGTGAGAAGATATTTAGCATTTTTTTTTTCTTTTCCTAAAAGTAAAGCGAAAATCAAATAAATGAAAAGAGTAGTACGAGAAGCCACTGCAACAAGACCAGCAAAAGCAGCCCAAACTCAAAGGCCGTCGTTCATGGAGCCCATTTATGAAGGGAGAACCCAATACCCGAAAAGGAAATGCCTTTGCCCTCCCAAAAGGGTCAGCCGATCTTTTCTTTTCAACCCCGTTTGTTTCGTAAATTATCAAGATTTATGTTCGCAAATCCCACTTTTCTACGTCAAAACGTTAAGTTTTTTTTTTTGCAGATCGCCACCGAGGTAAAAGAAATCGATGATTTCATTCATGCAAAACAGTAAAGTTATTGCTTTTTCTTTTCTTTCCCAGATATTTTCTGGGTTATATAGAGAGACTGATTGTTCAGCATCTGAAAGTGGACTTTTTTTTTTCTAGGGTTTTATCCTGTTCTTGTTTTGTTTCATGGGTTTTAGCTTGGATCGCTTTTATGATTGGTTTCGTTGAAAAAGAAAATCCATTTTTGCTTTGTGTACATGAATTATTACCTGAAATAAGCTGGTGAATGTAGGAAAGCGGGAAAGAAAAAGGAGATTGTTCCAGAAACATATATACAAGTCTGTGTCCTTGAAATTTATTAAGTTGTATGTCTTGCTACGTTGATTCTGTTTGGTTTTCTAGTTCATTGAAGATGGTTAACAATGTTAGTTGTTGCAATCAAACTAGATTAGCTGTTTGTTTAAATTGTTGTTCTAATCAGACCTAAGTTTGTAATTTGTTTTGGGGTATTTCTATTTGTTTTTGGAAATTTGAGAAATTTTTTGGACGGTTGAATTTTGTAGGGAATTTTGAACCTTGCGGGGGTGTTTTAAATAGAGAAGGCATTCTATTGTGAACCATGGGGACCCCTGAAACTTCACGAGAACCATGCCCTGATCGAATTCTTGATGATATTGGTGGTGCTTTCGGTATGGGTGCTGTTGGAGGTGCAGCCTTCCACTTCTTGAAAGGCATGTATAACTCCCCTAGTGGTGCTCGGTTGATCGGAGGAACCCAAGCCGTGCGTATGAATGCCCCTCGTGTTGGTGGTAGTTTTGCTGTTTGGGGTGGGCTTTTTTCCACCTTTGATTGCACTATGGTGTACGTCCGACAAAAAGAAGATCCTTGGAACTCCATTATAGCTGGTGCTGCAACTGGAGGGTTTCTTTCAATGCGTCAAGGACTCGGTCCTGCTTCCAGATCAGCATTGTTTGGTGGTGTTTTGCTTGCTTTGATTGAAGGAGCTGGGATCATGTTGAATAAATTTCTCAGTCAACCACAGATGCCTATTATGATCGAAGAGCCAGCACCAAATGTAGCTGGAGTGCCTGGATATCCAATGGGACAATTGCCAAGCCAAGCCTCTGTATCTGTTGATAGTTTGAGACAGGGCTTACCTCCACCTTCACCTTCATCGTCGTCATCATCATCATCAGCTTCCTCATCTAATTCTTCCTCTTCATGGTTTGGAGGACTTTTTGGTGGAACGAAGCAGGAACCAGCAATCAGCAGTGGAAGTAAGACGGAGGTTTTGGAGAGCTTTGATGCTCCTGCGGTTCCATCATTTGAATACAAATAAGGTGGTTGGCTAGCCTAGCTTTTTCTCACTGTTAGCATTAATCCTTCAGCACTTTGAAGTGTTTGAACTTAATTCACCTTATATTTTATCGTTAAATTGAATCGACGGTTACTATTTGCTTTTCTTATTCTTTTTTCCCCATTTCAAGCTTACATGTCTATACAGCTATTTCTCTTTTCAGTCAAATAGAAACAATGTTGTTTGGATCTCTAGCTTTTCAAAAGTCATGGTAGAAATTTACTTATTTATCCAAAGAACTTTGTTTAAACATTAGGCTTATATATAACATTGCATTTTTCAGATTGTATAGCATATCATAGCCTATGCATCTTGTAAATTAAACAAGCTTCTCCTTGGATGTGTTTAAATGCATTCTTGGCTGGTATGGAGTGATTTTGAGAATAGGGTTTTATTTATCAATCACCCTTCTGAATGGACATGCACAATTTGGGATATGAATCTATACTTCTGAGGAGCCAAAAATGCTCTACTCTAAGCTGTGTTGTTTTAGAGTAAACAAGTTGAAGGATGAACAGCTGAAATTTGAATTTTGTATGCTCTTGGTAAGAGGGGGAAAAGAAAGTGTGAGATAAAGGAAAATAGAGAAGAGGATTCTTCTTATCCTCATTCACACAAATAAAACAAATCTTTCCAAATTAAAAAAAAAAAAAAAAGAGAATTTTTTTTAAAATGTAAGTTAAATGTGTGTGTATATATATAAGGTTATTGATATTTTTCATATATAATAATAGCAAAATAATATAATTTTGTTTTATTTTTTAAAATTCTATTTAGCAGTTTCATTTTTTATCCCTTTAGCCATGTATATTATGTCCCCTCTATAGGAACACTGTAACTGCAGGCCTAGCGTGGGGAGTTCCCAAACCCAAACTTTTGTGAGACTTCGGCCTCCTGGCCGCAATTCCTACTAGGAGTTAGATGCATTTTAAGGGTCATCCGCTACGTTATGAGATTGAGATGTAGCCTATTCTGCTTTGCCATTATTCATACTCTCTTAACATTTTTTTTTTGCATATTACATTCAAATCCTTCTCATTACTTAGACCTCTGCTTATTGGAACAATAAATGCTTGCAATTTCAGAAAAGTAAAAGTAGAAAGACAACCTTGCAAATAGTAAACATTCCACGCCAACCTTTCTTTCTTTGGTTTAGCTAAAGTACAAGTCTACACTTAACCTTGTTATAAGTGTTTGTGAATCATCGAAGGTCAAATCTGATTCCCATGCTTTCCACACAAATGTGGAAAGGGGCCCTTCAATTTGCAGTCAGCCAAAACGTGAAGACTGTTTTAGACTTCAATTGTCTCTTAGAGATGATGAGGGCATCCATTTCAACAAACAAATTGATAAACTTGTTGGCGATATTCCGCTGAAATTAACAATACTGCACTAAAACAATATTAACGATTGCAACTATTGGAGTCGGTAAAACATACGAAAACCAGGAAAAAAATACAGAACACGAAAGACCAATTTCATGAAACAAAACTGTAAAACGTATACGAACTGTAAGAACGGAAAAATAAATAAAATACGAAATCACAAATAAAAAAAATCAATTATATGAATATCCAAATTAAATTGAATCAAGATTTAAAATTTTTGATCTTAAAATGATTATTGTCTAACTATAATATTCAATAGATTCGTTGCAATTTATCTCCTAGGTCTTTCAATCTCATTCCCGTCGGACCACTACAATTACAACAATACGAATTTAAAGACATACAAAACCGTATTACTCGAAAAAAAGGAAAAAACAAAGGAAATTTGTTGACTTCAAAATGATAGCAGAAACCTTAAAAGATTATATATGTTCAAATTTGAACACCAAAAGCGGCTCGAATAAGTTCAAAAGTTTTGAATAAAAAAATTATTCAGATAAGATAACTAATTGTCTTAATCCGAATAGCATATTGAGCTAGTCTTAATCGAACAAAATTAGTTTCGTTTCGGCTGTCGGATCTTGTTCGGACCAATCAATTTTCTTTTTCTTCAAGTGTACATAATAAGAATAATTTTTCATTTACCATCAATATCAATAGTTTATTGTAAATATATATTATGTATATAGATATGACAATCTAAATATGTTATATAACAAACTTCGTATTCATACACCATCAATTTAACATTGATAAAAAATTTCTGGCATGGAAAATGAATATGGTTGAATTTGGTGGCTTTCGAAATTCCTAGTTTTCTATCATATATCTTTCTCCTCATTTTACACCTACCTTCCACATTCACACAGTTTTTCTCTAATATAGATTTCTCCAATACATAGAAAAAAATTCAGTTTTTCTCTAATTTAGTACTTATTCGGCTATTGAAGTTATCTCTTATTTTATATATATATATATATATATATATATAAATCCTATATATGCAAATTGCATAGCCTGCTTTGACCAAATGGATATGTTACTCAGCAAATACCAAATACAAATGGTAGAAGAGGCAGTATTTGTGTACATTTATAAATTTTAATTCTCGGCTTTTTCTTGAAACTAATTAAATATATATATATACACACACATACGTATATTAGTTTTTTTTGACATGTGCACCTGCACGTAAATTATAATTTGTTAAAATAAAATTTATTAACTAATTAATTTGAGGTAATTTTTTAAAACGTTTAATTAATAATTTAATTGTAAGTTAATTTGTGAAATTAATATAATTTCAATTAAATATTATAAGATTGATGATATTATAAAAATATAAAATTTTGTATTTAAGCAGTAAGTTATATAAATTTTTACAATTTTAATTATAAAATTTACTATTATCTTTTACCATTTATTACCATATTATGAATAATTTTTTCTGTATTGTATATCACTCACTATTATTTATCCATAATTTTTTATTCATATATTATAAATTATTTATTCCTATGTTATTTAGTGTTTACTACCATGTAATGAATCGATTGCAACTATATTATCATTTGTTGTTATGTTATACATCATGTACTATTATTTTATAACTATTTATCTTTAAAATTATTACATTTATTAATACGATATCAATCATTTATTAAATAGCTAACTTTTTATTAGTAATTGTATTTAATAAAGTTTTCAATTTCTAAAAAGACATAACTTGAAATTAATTATTAGTTAATATACTTAAATTATTTCATTAATACATGTTATTAATTAGCCACTACTATCTATTAATTTTTTACTCGAATGTTGTTAATCATTTATTAATTATTTCAAAATTTTCACTAATAATTTTTTAATAAGGCTTTAATCTATGTTTCAATATGATGTTTGATTTGTAAATTAATAGTAAATGCGAATTTACTCAAATATTATATAACTTTATAACTTCTTTAGAAAATTTGGTATACAAAATGAATAACCTTAGAATGTTTTACCTTCTTTTTGTAATCTTTATCTATAATTTAGAAACTTCAAACTTATTTCGTAAGAAATTTATATAAATATTTATCAAATTAAAATTAATGAAATATAAGATACTTAATTATTGAAATAACAAATAATCTCTATAACTTTAAAATACATTAATTTACAAAGAAAGATTATTTTTGATAATTTTAATCCATTATTTGGTAATCATAGACTTACATGTACTTCGTTAATAACTTTTGTAAATATACGTAGTTATTGAACTTTAGATAAACTTTTCTTTTATAAGTATTTCAAAATATATAATTATTTTTTTTATAACTTTCATATAATAATTAGTAGTATGAACGTACTTCATTAATAACTATGAAAAGTAAGAATAAAATCGAATAATTTAAAATTACGGAGATAGTATATAAAAGTACTAATATATTCAATAGTTTCATAATTTTTTTCAATAACCTTTGTTTGCAATATCAGTAATTTCAAAATATTTCATTTTTATGATATTTATCTATTATTTAGTAATTTCATAGGTTTTACTATAAAGTTTTGCATAAATTAAATAATTAAAGATTAATAAAAAAAATGAAAGATGATACTAAGATAACATCTAGTTTATAACTTTTCAATAACATTAATTTTCAAAATAAGTATAATATAATTAATAATAAATTATTAATATTATTATTATTATATTCTTAAAATTATATTTTATAAAATATTAAAAGTCGAGGTTAACATGTTAGCAGTGAATGATGGCGAGGCGAGCTTTTAATAATTTATATAATATTAGGTTTTATTTTAAATTAATTAATTAATTTTTCATGGTTAAGCGTATTTCTCAGGTTGGGATTTGGTTTTACACGATGACGACCCTGACGCTCACCTTAAATAAGCTTGAATCGGTATCTTGTTTAGGGATAAACCCTAAAAAAGAAGGGAAGAGATAGAGCGCATTCACTTCATTTGTTGGTATCTGTTGGGACGCATGCAAATTTTTCTTTCAATACACTCTAATCGATATTGATATTAACGCGTGGCAGAAGGGAGGACTTCCCGTTCGTTGAGAGAAGCTCGAACTGCCGCCTTTGAACGGTTTGGATTGGTGAATCAGGACGATATGTGTGACTGTCATCCTGCATGCTATGAGTTGTGATACTAAGCGTTTTATTCCCATTAGCCAGGGAACAAAGAACTCTCTTCGTTATGGGAAGCAAAGATTTAAACTCGAAGGTAGTACTAGTCTGACACTGAAGTTTCGTTTCAGTTTTATTGCCAAAGAAAATTTAAGCTTAATATAATTGAATTACATAATTATTTTAAATATTATTTAATATATGTTGAATTGAATTTTAATATTTATAATTTTTTATAAAAATTTTTTATCTGACTGTTCTATTGCGGTGACTTATTCTGTCAAACTTCATAAAAGAATAAAAAAAATTTATTGTCATGTACAGAAATCATGCAAGATGTTTGCCATTTAAAAGGGTAAAGTAACTCTTTCTATGGTCGAATAGGACTTGTTTTATACGTCAACGTGTTGCTACTCTATATATTTATTAAAAAATTAAGGCAAATGATTGACTCGAATCAGATAATTGAATTGGGGAAAGGTGTACCAATTTTCAGCCGTAGCATTTAAGTGGAAAAAGCAGAAACAAACAAAACAGATGGAGTTAAAGGCTTATTTGGCTTGGAAAACTTGCCGACTCATCACTTTCTTCAACCTTGGAATTTTGAATATTCTGCCTTGCTAAAAAGTTCCATCCAACCAAGTGTCAGGTAGGTTTTCTTCTCATGTAATTAATTTTTGACAAGTTGTTTTCCAAATTGGTCCCACATTGGTCCCTTTAATAAGGTATGCCTTTGAGATTTGAGATTGAATGAAAAAGAGGAAATGTGATTTCAAGCACAGGATGCATATGCCATTAGATTCAAATAGAATCAAAAGTTGCCAATTTGCCAAATCATAGCCAATAGAAAAAAAAGGGAAAAAAAAAGGGGTTTCGTAAAGGCAACATTCAAACAAGAAATTAGAGGAAGAATAGGAAGCTTCTCATTATTTGCCAAAACTTTGCCAATGACCATTTTGTTTTTTGTTGCATCAACGTCACATCGGCCCAATGCTTCCAAAGCCTTGGCTGACCGCAAAAGCTTTTCCTTTTTTTTTTCTTCCCAAGGCTGGGCCGAAGCTTTTGCTGACTCTCATTTCGTTTTGGTTGGTTTTACACTTAGTCCAGTCAAGGTCAAGCACGGGACACGTAGGTTGACTTTTCCGCACAGATTTTTCACCAAAAAAGGATCATATATTTGCAGCTAATTGCGGAAATGCCTCTCAAACAGTGAAGAATGAAGATTGATGTTGTCTGAAAGGAAATAAATCAGCTACAATAAACTCAAGATGCCCCATTTTTCTTGATTAATTCTTGTAAATGTGTTTAATCTGCTTCTGTTATCCCAAAAAAAAGATATTTTCCCCATTTGTTAATAAACAACTTATTTCACTGAAGTAACCATTGCAGAGTGAAAGCAATGACCGTAGTTGAGGTTTAGAGAAATGAGACCATCATGAACTATCCACAAAAATATCTCAACTGTCCTTATTATTTCTCGTCCCTCTCTTCATCTCTCTACCCTTCAAAGCAATTTCACAAGACATGAACATGAAACGAACTGTTCTTCTCAAACTTAAACAACAGCTGGGCAATCCCCCGTCCATTGAATCCTGGAACTCATCATCCTCGCCTTGCGATTGGCCGGAGATCAACTGTACCGCCAATTCCGTGACTGAAGTTCATCTCAGTAACAAAAATATCATGGTAGGGTCCCTCCAACAATATGTGAACTTGAAAACCTCACTTTCCATGACCTTTCCAACAATTCTATCCCTGGAGAGTTCCCAATACTTTACAATTGTTAGAAGCTCCAAATCTTAAACCTTTCTCAGAACTATTTTGTTGGTCCAATTCCTGATGATATTGACCTGTTGTCAACTCTGATTTATTTGGATATTAGCGGCAATAATTTTTCTGATAATATCCCACCAAGTATTGGAAGATTACTGGAGTTGCAAACCTTAGACATCTGCCAAAACGAGTTCAATGGGACATTTCCCAAGGAACTTAATAACTTGTCCAATCTTGAGGTTTTGTGCATGGCTTATAATAATAAGTTTGTCCCCATGAAAATACCTCGAGAGTTTGGTCAGCTAAGGAAGTTGTGGTACTTATGGATGACACAAACCAATTTGATTGGTGAAATCCCTGAAAGTTTCAACAATGTTTCCAGTCTGGAGCACTTGGACCTGTCTGGAAACAATTTGGAAGGTCCTATTCCTAGTAGGCTGTTTGCGCTCAAGAATCTAACCGATGTTTATCTCTTCGACAATAAGCTGTCCGGTGAGATACCCAGAATCATCGACGCGTTGAATTTGGTTGAAATTGATCTTTCGGTGAATAATTTGGCAGGTTCCATTCCAGAGGACATCGGGAAGTTACAATATTTGCAGTTTTTAACGTGTTCTCGAATCAGTTAACGGGAGAGTTATTGGCCTACTTCCTGCCCTGTCTGATTTTCGTGTTTTTCATAACAAGTTGACCGCACTTTTACCACCAGAATTCGGCCTTCATTCAAAGCTCGTAGGATTTGAGGTGTAACAGAATCAGTTCAGTGGCCAACTGCCTGAAAATTTATGTGCTGGAGGTGTTTTACTAGGAGCGGTTGCATATACAAACAATCTCGGTGGGCAAGTACCAGAGTCGCTTGGAAATTGCCCTACGTTGCGCATTTTTCTGCTTCACAACAAGAAGTTCTCAGGTGAGATTCCTCGAGGTTTATGGACAACTTTCGATTTGTAGATCTTGATGTTAGCGAACAATTCTTTTTGGGCAAACTACCAAGTGAACCTGCATGGAGTCTTTCATGGGTGAAAATTAGTGACAACAAGTTCTCTGGTAAATTCCAACCAGCATTTCATCTTGGTGAAATTTGGTTGTCTTTCAGGCGAGCAACAATTTATTTTCAGGAAATATTCCAAAGGAGATAACGAATCTTTCTCGCCTCACCACTCTGCTTCTCTACGGTAATGATTTTCTGGTGAACTACCATCCGAAATAATCTCATGGAGATCGTTAACTACATTAGATGTCTCTAATAACAAGATTTCTGGTGAAATCCCTGCTGCGATTGGGTCTTTACCTAACCTGCTTAACTTGGATTTATCCGAAAACCAATTCTCTGGTGAGATTCCTTCTGAAATTGGCAACCTGAGGCTGGCTTTCCTCAACTTGTCATCCAATCAACTTGTTGGGAGGATCCCATATCAGTTAGATAACCTTGTATACGAATACAGTTTTATGGAAAATGCTGATTTATGTGCAGAGAATCCAATTCTAAAGCTTCCAGATTGCTATTCCAAACTCCATAAGCCCAAGAAATTGTCCTCTAAATTTCGAGCCATGATTCTAGCACTTTGCATCCTTCTTTCCCTAGTTATGCTTCTGTTGACCTTCTTCCTAGTTCGAGAATATAAGAGGAAATAGCGTGGACAGTATCTAGCAACATGGAAGTTGACCTCTTTCTAGAGATCGGATTTCACAAAGGAAAACATATTGTCCAATTTGACAGATAACAATCTCATCGGAAGTGGCGGCGCTGGGAAGGTTTATCGAATTGTCATTAACCGTTGTGAAGAAAATTTGGAATGGTAAGAAACTGGATCACAAGCTTGAGAAAGAGTTCTTAGCAGAAGTTGAAGTCTTGAGTAACATTCGCCATTCCAACATAGTGAAATTACTATGTTGCATTTCCGGCAAAGTTTCAAAGCTTCTGTTATACGAGTACATGGACCTCGACAGATGGCTTCATGGGAATAAGAGAAGCTCAATGTCTGGGACGAGTTCAGTTGATTATGCTGTCTTTGATTGGCCAACGAGGTTGCAAATTGATGTTGGGGCCACTCAGGAGCTATGCTACATGAACCATGAGTGCCTAACGCCAATTATCCATCGCGATGTCAAGTCTAGCAATATCTTGTTGGACTCTGAATTCAAGGCAAAAATTGCAGATTTTGGACTTGCTAAGATGCTAACT